>LPNX010541829.1:259796-284283 GCA_001517045.1 Pseudotsuga menziesii
TTCAAAAGTGATCACAATTGATTTCAGCATCATTTTATACACATGTGTGTCCATCCCCGTTTTTTTTTCACTTTTTTCAAAAATTGAAAAACCAAATATACCCTTTTGAAGATGACCCGCCGATGTGTGGGTGCATTTTTAAGAAATTTTTGGATGTGTAGTTTTTACCCTGCGGATTTTTCTTTGATCTACTTCGAAGTTGTTGTCAGGTTTTCTAAGTGTAAGTTTTAGAACGAATTAAAAAAAAAACCATATGAATGCCAAAATGCATGCATAATACCTCAGTGGATAGAGGATTCAGTGATGAATCTATTGGTACAAAATCCACTCAGTTATGTGCCATGAATGGCAAGGTTTACACCCCTGGAAGACACAGAGAAACATTCATTTTCCTTTAAGAGGGACAATTATTTTTTTATTCAGGCCCTCGATCGACGTATGTAGCTCGATCAAGGTATTCAAATCCCTCGATTGAGGTTTTATCAACATCTTGATTGAGGGTTTATTAAACCCTCGATCGAGGGTCTAATAAACCCTCGATCGAGCTGCTGTTAAAACTTCAATCGAGGTAGTACTGAAATCGTCAATAGAGCTATGACCTCGATCGAGGTCATGTTTTTGTTAAAACCCTAAGCAAAAATTCTCGGGAATGAACTTAGGCATTGATAGCATTAATGCCAGCCCAACTACCTTTCCAACCACATTTCCCACCCGAATTCCTAAAGGAATTCTATATAAACATAAAACATAAGACCGTTAAACAGGTTACTAATTTTATCCTTCACAATTGACTAACCTATTTGAAACAATGCTTGTGATCAAATGCACATTTAGCACTGTGTATTATGTTTACATATTGTTGCATGTATGAATTTGGATTGTTGATCAATCACAATGGGAAGCAAGAAACGTCAAAGTAAAATATCTACTCAGAATCAAAGCAACACCGAAGAAATAAGAGAGAGAGATAGAGAAAGAAAGAGGAAAAAAAGAGCAATCTTGAGAGGATAAGAAGTTGCAAATCAACCTATGATGGGAGAATCAAATGCCATTGCTAACAATATTGGTATGATTTAAAAGTTATGCAATTTCATATTCATATATATAATTTGATTTTCATAGTGATCTAGTTCATATAATTTCATATTCATATATTCATATAATTTCATATTGCATATTCATATATTCAATTTCATAGTGTTCTAGTTCATTATATATATGTATGTGTGTGTGTGTGTGTGTGTGTGTGTGTGTGTGTGTTAAATTGTTTAGAATTTAATTATAATTTTGTAATTAATTCATAAACTTATATACATTGTATGTGCATATATTCATAATTGTATGCACATTGTATAATTTCATATTCACATATTCATACAATTTCATATTGCATATTCATATATTCAATTTCATAGTGTTATAGTTCATAATTTATATATATATACATGTTAAATTGTTTAGAATTTAATTATAATTTTGTAATTAATTCACAAACTTATACACATTGTGTGTGCATGTATGCATACAACCTTCTAAAACCACTTATGTAGATGTGAAAGAATGGTATGTGTTGTGAAAGAATAGAAAAAAATGTTTAACCACTACACTAAATTACATATATACAAAGTAAGTGTATTATAGTACGAGTAACTAGTTGTCCATTGAAATTAGAGAATGGTTGATGAATATATATAATTATAGCGACATAGTATTCTAGCATAATATCTAGTTCTAAATGAATATGCATATATCCATTACCCTCACATAACCTCACATACAAATGAATTTTATAATTTGATAATATAGCGTCACATGTAAATGAATTATAATTTGATAATATAGCCTCACATATATATAATTTTTATGTTAAAAATTACAAAGATTGTTCTCAATGGGAGTTGATTGCACAATCATAGGTTGAATTGTATCTTTTCCTCTTAACATTGCACTTATTTTCCTCATCCTTTCTATAGCTTTATCTATCATTTCATCGATTTTAATATGATTTTAATTTCATATTCATATATTCATTTTCATAGTGTTCAAATTCATAATTTATATATATCCTATTACATACTAACATTTCATGTTTTATGTTACACATAACATGTTCTATGTTACACATTGCATATTCTATGTTACACATTACATGGTTTATGTACTATGTTGATATTTCATATTGTGCATTGATGAAAATTATTTAATTTTTTCAAATTTAATTAAAAAAAAATTGGTTATCACTCATATTAATGAACATACTAAAACATTTCCATAGACCTCCTATAATGATGATAATTAACATTACAATTTGTATTTAATATAGAAACTAATTGTTCATAACAACTCACATAACTTCAATAGTTGTGTGTACAATGATTAATGAAATACAGTATATGTAGAATAAATGGAAAGCCTTTGTAGAATTTGGTTCAAAGCTTTGTACACTCTAAATAATATCATGAATAATTTATAAAAAAATGTCTTTATTGAATATATTGCATGTTTAAATTTATTGATATTTTTGGTGACAAATTAACTTACAAGTGACGCACTTGATTGAACTTAAGCAATCGTCAATAATCATGTACAAATGACTATGAATCATATGGCTTTAAGCATTGATGACAATGATGATCTCAAAGAAAATAAACAACTATGACAAATTCAAGAATTCATTAGCCTTGAATATGAGATGTAAGAGATCATTGTAAAGCTATGAAAATCAATACATTTAGAGAATATTCAAGCTTGTATAAATATTTTCCTATTTTTTTAACAAACAATGACAATATGATAAGTAACACAACAGGATTTGAACCCGAAATCCGACGACAGAATCCGACAACATCCGACGACATCCGACGTATCATACAGATGTGTCAGACAGTAATGATGAAAATTACTGAGCCTTTTAAATTATTTTAGATCCGTCGAATTTCCGACAATAGGGCGTACGATTTTTGATACTAGGGCGTAGGATTTCTGACACTTGGGCTATGTCGTCGGATTTCTGACACTAGGGCTATGTCGTCGGATTTCCGACACTAGGGCGTAGAATATTTGACGACAAAACACAAAAAAAAATAAAAATATAAAACCACAACCGTCCAGACACAATATTTCCCCACGAAACAAAGAACCCAATCAATAATTTCACAGCAGAGCCAACACAATATACCTCCATATCCAGAGGTCACGCAGAGGAGGTTTTCCGGAGGTCACGAGAGGAGGTCACTGGAGGTGCTGTCGGAGGTCAAGTGTGTTTACGCAGAGGAGGGTTTGCAGAGGCAGAGGAGGGTTTGGTTTGAAACAATCATTCAGGTCCCTCTACAATGAACTCCCTTATCTGAATTGGTTGGAAACAATCATTCGGGTCCCTCTATAATCAACCATTTTAGTAGTGGATTTGTAAGATATTTTAGTGGGTTTTTACTTATCAGGGCAGTCCTTTCAGACCTGTTATGGATGGATTTCAAGTGGGATTCTCTTAGAATGGTGAACATGGGACCTGCTCTGCAAAAACTGAGAGTTTGATGGATTTGGCATGGTTTAATCATAGGTTCACTATTCCTATTAGCTTCCCACATAACGAAATTGTACATGGTATAATAGCAGCAACTCTCACAGCTTTAGTAGCTCTTGCTTGCCTCCTCTTTTGGGACGAGATGGCTAAGCAAGATGTATTTGATCAGGTATTTTGCTGTAATCATTTCTCTTTTCTCACCAAATCAATGTCTTGTTTTTTTTTCATTTTATTGTTCCTTTGTGTCTATGGCAAACAA
This sequence comes from Pseudotsuga menziesii, assembly GCA_001517045.1. NCBI lineage: Eukaryota > Viridiplantae > Streptophyta > Pinopsida > Pinales > Pinaceae > Pseudotsuga > Pseudotsuga menziesii. The sequence continues at coordinate 263,579 of LPNX010541829.1, forward strand.
ACTTGTGACCCCTCGCTGAGACGTGACTTTTGAAGAACTCGACAATTCACTAAATTACTCGTTGTTTGCATATTGTACAGAAATTTACTTGGAAAATAAATTGGCTGATACACTCACTTGGGGTTTCTAGAATGAGGAACTAGCGTTACAACAACGTGCCTGGTATGAAACCCACCCTCATTTCCAAACTGCATTTCTAGTTTCCTTTCATTTAGAATTTGGTGGAAACATTATTTTTGTCTCCTCTGAGATTGAATCGACTCATGATTCCTTTTTTTTTACATTAACTCACCAATAAGGGAACATGGCCTCTCCAACCCTTGTTGAATAAACAATTAGGAATTCCAATTTTATTTATAAAATACCCAGCTGAGATGTCGTTGAGGAAAGTATCCATATCATATGGGCTTGGAACCCCCATTTTGATTCCACAAACATTTTTTGCGACACCAAATCCCATGATTTGGGTATTTTTATGAAAACGTAGATTCCCTTGGGGTGTTTTTCTTTCCATGTGTATGGGTTTGATTTCATTTCTGGTAGCTTTTGAAATGTTAAAAGGAACTTAGAGAAGGAAGAGTTGTAGGTGGCTATCTACTAATTGTTTGACAAAAGTCCTCAACCAAGTAATTGTCCACTAAGTGTTTGAAAAAATGCCTAAACCAAAATTTCCATATCTCCCTCATTCGGATTTTGAGGCCGAAAAAAATATACAGGGTTCGACTCAAAGGTTCAACCAAGAAATTTCCAGAAATCCTAGTAACCCTTTTTTTGGGTCCATAATCCAGCTAGCAAAGTGTGTTAATTGGGCCCCTTCCAGGTTGATTTTTTTTACTTTGAAAGAGACCCATTTGATCTTGAGAAGTGAATATTAGTACTATACAGTTTCTTTATGTTTTCACCCATAAATTTTAAATAATGACCTTAGATTTTGATTTCAACTCCCTTAGAAAAACCTTTATTGTTTACCTTATGGAGGCCCAATCTCACTCAATTTTAGCTTGATTTTCACCAAACAAAAGGCAATGCGTTAATTATACTTGTAATTTATTTATAATGAACTTAGGAAATTTTAGTTTTAGATAATTTGTTAAAGGTAGATTAGACAGAACAAATTTCATGCCAAGAGGCATTTTGCCCATTTTGAACCTAGTTTGAGACCAGTTTTTATAAATGATTGGGGTTACACTCATAAGAACAACTTTACCTATGAGGCATAGATGAATGTCCCTATGCAAGTGCCATGACTTGAACCACCTTGGAAGCCATTGATAGTATTTTTGTGGCCTTTTAGCTCCATAGTTTGTACCATCCAACTGATGATTAGCCATCACAAGTGCAATGGAGGGAACATATCCCAAATCAAATGATGACATGGAACTCCAAAGTTTATCTTCAAATGATTTTGTCAAATCCATTTCTTTCTCTTGAATTGCAACCTTTTGAGCAAAATAATATTAATTTTTTCATATAGGGAAAAAATATATTTTTGAAGGAAGTTAAAAGTGATTTGACTTAGAAAAATGGCCACTTCTCCAAAAGTGACAAGTATCTTGTAAATCGTCAAGTCTCTTTTGACCGAAGGGATTGCACCTAAACCTAACCTCTCAAATCTCTTTATATATGAGGAGGGTCCTTTGTAATAGTTAACATTTATTCAACAAGGAATATAAGCTATGTTGGTATTTTTTTAGAGTTTTTAGTGCTATACTCACTTGTCCACATTCATCTATTGAGATTTTGTATATACTTGTTAAGGTTTGATGGATAGTAGTAGTAGTTGTTTATGCTGGTTAGCTATGTTGCTTGTATTATTTTCTTGGGTTTAATATGTTGGTTTTAAACTTTCTTTACTAATAGTTATTGTTTGTCATATATATTGGCTTTTGTGCAAGTTTTCTGAAGAATAGGTGCTTGTTTGCTTACTAATCTATGTTTGCTTAAATAATTTTGATTTGGATTTATACTGGTATGGAAAAGATGAAAAGACTGTGTTCATAATATAGTTTAAAATATGAACTTCTCTTCCCCTGAATCACCCTCTCACTCTCTATGTGAGGTGAGGGTCACTGCTGATGCATTGCATTGCAGTTGCGTCCTTTCCCACATTTAATCCTTCAGCTGTTGATTTTCTTATATTTGGACAAATTTTCATAATTTAGAATATAGTTCCTCAAAACCAACCCCTATTTAGGAATTATATCCCTTACCTCTCATTAAAGGGTGGAAAGATTAAAAACAATTCCCATAACTGATGTTGGTGGGGTTATAAGGTAGGAGGATTCCATGAATATCCTAAAACATGCTCACAATTGTCCATCACATGCTCCACTAGTATTTTACTATTGCCTTTAACCTCCAACAGTAGCAAAATATCCTAGGGCATTATCAAGAATAGTTTCACCCCCTCTTCAAGAGTGAACAAGGATCCATTTCTTGAGCCAGTAACTCCATTGAAACGCCATTGATTATTCCTCACAAAAATGCTTCAAAAATTTACTTGCATCCTTTAAGCATTTCCTAATGCTACTACAAGCATAGATGCGATAAAATACACAATGGATAGTTGAAATTAAGAGTGTGCTTCTAAGGTTCTTTTGGTTCGCTATATGCTTGTTGTGGTTATATAATTGTCAACTCCATGCCTTCAAATAGTTGCTAAATGGTAGCATGTATAACTCCATGTCTTCAAATAATTGGTTGTATATAACCTTCTTTATGTACCCCAGAGCCAGAGCCTATAGAAGTCCGTTGGTTAGAAGCCATTGATTGGGAGTGTTTGAGGAGACTGTTAATTGTAGTTCTTAGGTAAAAACACTTTGCCTCCAACACTTGAATTTTCCTCTTCTGATGCATTAAGATATCCAACACATTAGTGTTTTATGAATTGTATTGGTGATCCTAGCTGTGCCTTGAACTTGTTAATGAGAATATGGAAGTCTTGTTGTTGTTTATGTATTCCTCATGTTGCTTGAGAATCCTCTTCAAAACTTAAATATAATGTTGACATTTCCATGATACTTTTATAAATCCACATTTCCATGACACCTTGGGCAATCCATTGCAACTTGGGATGCTCAGAATCACCCAATAAAAGCGGAGAGGGGAGTTGAGTTGAAGTAGGTGCAGAGCCAATTGAACAAGAGCACAAGAGGATATTGAATTTCTAAATGCAAGTAGATAATCTCGATTTCCTTATTTGCAGAACAAGTGTAATGAGATGACACTAAACATTCCCATAATTATGCCTCTATCAGAATAAACTAAGTATACGATAGAGAGAGAACCAAAGCCAAAAGCCTACACTGATTACACCCTTCTCCTAGTTGAAAACCAAAGCTTGGAACAAAGAAGCTATAACACTTACCTAGGCACAAAAACAACTAGAAACATCACTAGAGAAACTCTTCTATAATGATGAAAATTCTCTTGCATACTAACTTTGAACCATGGAGTTGATAGGAACAAGGAAACCATACTTTCTAAGACCTTGGAGCTGACCCAACATTGAGACCTATACCTTAGATGACAATCAAGAATGCTAATTGATTAAGTTCCCCAATATCCCACATGCAACCCAAAGCTTTGCACAATAGAGTTTTTGACAATAAGACTTATGATTAGAGGGCATGAATGAAGGTTGACACAACCTGTACTTATCCTTAATTCCCATGATTTTTCCATTGGCTAATGCCTTGAATGCTTTCAATGATTCGAGGGGCATGTCTTGAGAAATAATTTGTAATTTGATGTGAATTTTCTGGATATACACCTAGGGGATTAGATGATAAGAAACCAACCAATTTTTCCATGAAACCAACCAATTTTTCCATGAATCCTTCATTAAAACCCCTTTCTTTGAGCACGTGATAGCCTACCTTCAAATATTCCAGTACCAATGGAAAACACTATGAAGCCTTTCACCTCATCAAGACATGCTCTAAACCTGATATATCCTTCTAAATGCTTACTTCATCCTTTATGAAATCTCCCTACCCCCATGAGGATGGAATGTATGTGAAGGTGCACCATTGAGCCAATCATTACTGTACTAGTTGGGATTCAACGAGTGATCCAAGAAATGCAAAGGTGTGCAATTTTTATGGCAATGAGGAAATCTCTACTGATGTCTCATACTCGGGGTATTCATTTTGTAAAATAACGGTCCTCATAGATGCAATCATGTAATCCCACTTATGAACATCTCCTAAGATGGGCTGGTTTGTGTCTACAAACCACAACAAAGAAATGATAGGGCCAATGATCTTAATGGGTAAGATCTACCCTCTCCCACCAACCATGATAGAATTTCTACAAAAAATCCAAATCTCTGAAATAACCATGGCCCCAAGAGGGGTCTTGACCTCTCTCAACCTCTTTAGGATGATGAATGAGGAGGAAAACCTAGTATTTGCAATATTCAACAATGATAGATGTGTGTACTCTTTATCAATTGTGAAGGCATTGGTGTGGGCATTCGTTGGACATTAATAAAATTATCTTATTTATCTTATAAAAAATTATGAATCTAGTATGCATCATTAATGAGACTTCTCATTCATGTCACATTCAGGGCAATAGATTTAAGAGCTAAATTCAAAGAATGAAGAATGTAAAGTGTCTGAAATATCTATGGATATTTAGCTTCCACATGCATGTGAACAACCATGCCAATAGGCTTGCAAACATGTATATTATCTATGATAATTATTTATAGATTCTGAAGGCATTGGGGATCATTCGTTGGACATTAATAATTTTTTATTATTATCTTATAAAAAATTGTGAATATAGCAGGGATCATTAGTGAGACTTCCCATTCATGTCACATTCAGAGCAGTAGATTTAAGAGCTAAATTCAAAGAATAAAGAATGTGAAGTGTCTACAATATCTATGGATATTTAACTTCCACATGCATGCAAACAGGTTTATTATCTACGATAGTTTACACAGAAAAGTCAACACCTACATCTTCAATAAGTTTAATGAACAACTCAGCCATATATTGTGCATCCCTGTATTTTCTAAAACTACCCATTTTCTTTCAAGAAGACTGGTCCATTCAGGTAAGACACCCTGAAATTGACGAGTGTATGGCATGCTACATTTGTATATGCATAAAAAACGATACTGACACTGGATGATGGTCATGATGATTTATTAGGTTTAAGGCTTTTAGTCACCTTCTTCTTTGCCTTAACCAACAATGTGGTTATAACCTTCTTTAAATTGGGATGCAAATATATGGTTGGAGCCTGTTTAACTAGAGCATGACATATTTTAATAAACAAATGGGACCATGCAACATTAAATGAATGAATTTGATAGAAAAAGAACCCATTGATAATATAAATCTCCTCTTGTTTCTTTTGTTGAAATATTTTTTCCATTCGACTGCTACTTGAAGCTGGCCTCTTTCTTTGTGGTTGAATTGTAGTTCTACTCCCAAATCTGCTAGATGGCTTCCCCAATAATTGAAGAGGATTCTGATTTTTCTGTTTCCTACTTGCTGCTGCCACCTTCCCTGAGACAATTGTACCCTTTCTTTTCATTGCATTTCCTTTTGTTTGGTAGCACTCACCCTTTTACATGGTTGAAGTCCACATTCAGTGCTTGACATATGGCCCTCAACTTGGAAGTAGGTGCTCTTGTATGTAGTGTTGCACAAAGACTATTCCCTACCCCAACAAGCTTTGTCCTAGGCCCTTATTTTCCTAGGCCTACAGTGGATATTTTTTTTCTTGAGGTTTCTATATTGCTACAGCAGTTTTATTTTCAGCATTGAAAGCTGCATGCAGTTGCACTTGTAGTAGTACATAAATAGCACTAGCAGAAATATTAGAGTTGGGAGGAGGGGGCAACACCAATAGTGACATTTTTTCGTTTCCTTTGACTTTTACCAGCTACCTTTGATGATTGAGCCATGATTTCTATGGAATAAATTAAGAAAAATGATGTTGTTGGAGAAATTCCAAATCTGGTTTACAAATTTGTCTCCATCAATTACACAACGAAAAACTGTGATAGCTCTTTCTCTTTGTTGAGTGTCAGCCAAAATATTTTTGCAGTGATAAAAGTATTATAGTAGGAAAGTATATTATTAGGAAGTAGAGGACAGTGTGTATAGTTTATGAGGATATATTTTTGTTAACCATAGCATATACAAGAAAAACACAGCGTTGCAGTTTGAATGCCAATAATTTTGTACCTGCTGGTATGTTTTGAAATATCTTAAACCTTGTATTTTGTAGTTTGCAGTAGGAGTTTGTGGTAGGTATTTTATTCATTGTGGTCAAGTCATGAAGCTTTTGGTTGATTAAGGATTTTAATTATTCAAAACAAGTTCATTTCTGAAAGTGACATTTGATTCCTCACCAAAGATATATCTTTTAATAATGTTGGGTTTAGCTAGCTCATACCTAGTGTTTCCCTACTCTTGGGAGATTTGGAGTGGGTATGAAATGTTCCTAAATGTATAGGTACGATGGTGGGTACATGGAAATGTTTAGGGAGATTTTGCGGCAAGTTTGACCTGTTCCGAGTTGGCATTTCATGGTTTAGGTAGCTCTTTCAATCATCCGACATGTCATCTGTTTATATAGTTTCCCTGTCAGTGCAATGATTCTTCCCAATGTTTGACAATTTCCTTGTGATTTCCATTACATGGGTTTGATCAAACAAGCCACTGCAGACCGGAGGCTTAATAATCTATGTGATGATTGATTTTTGTCATTCAGCTTTCCAACTATAGAGACTAATCTTTGCTGTCAGCTATAGAGTTTAACTTATTTATCTGTGCTGGTTTGATGCGATAAATGGGAGATATGGATGAGCAACACATGAAGGAGGGGGAGGAATACCTGGGGTATTTGCTGGCAAGAAAAAATGAGCAGAGTGGGCTAATTGTTGGGTACAGAACCTCCATTTGAGATGTCCCCACCCACTTTATAAGAAATAAATTTCTAGGGGTATGATTCAAATGCACATAACTTTGAAGCATGAAGTGAGTTTTTTTTTGGAGTGCTTTATCTTGAGGTCTCCAGGTACCTTGGCCCACATAGAACTTATTTGGATAGATTCCTACTGTCAAACTAAGTAGTGGACTAATCATTGGGTACTGAAACTCCATTTGATATGTCCCCACCCACTTTATAATAAATAAATTTATAGGGGTATGATTCAAATGCACAAAACTTTGAAGCATAGAGCGAATTGTTTTTGGGAGTGCTTTATTTTGAGGTCTCGTGGTCCCTGAGTCCACATCAAACTTGGACGGACAGGTCCGTGCTGTCAAACTAAGGGGCTGATCTGGGCAACCTTCTAAGAAGAATGTGAAATTTCAGTTTTGCATTAATTTCCCAGGCGCACAAAATTTCAACACCATATTCTTTTGTAAGGTTTGAAGTTACTAGAGATAAAAACTTAAAATTCAATCTATCAAAGTTGATAGGAATATACATTGATGATATTAGATTATTCACACTCTTTTATCGATATCATAACATTTAAGTAATCATCCATAAAATTTTGGGCTACCTACAAGTGAAGGAGGTAGAATGGACGGAGGTAGGGCGTCGGCGATGGAGGAGCTGTGCCGTTGAACAGATCGTACAGGGATGACAGGGGGGTGGGTCTCTCTGACCGTACCACCCCTGTCCCCATCATCATGACCGCATCAGAAATTTTGTAGGACTCCTTCCCTTTCACGACGGTTTGTCTGGGTTTTTGTATCTTGCTCTGTGTGGTAGGGTTGTTTGAATGCTAACGGCTTGGGTTTGCTGCAGAACGTTTTTTTTTTTGTCAGGATTTGCTTATTTTTGGATTCTGTGGTTGTGATGGAAGACTTGGAGTTGGTTGATTACTCCAGTGACCACCTGGAGGCTCAGGATGTTTGGGGTGTGCCAGCTGGAGGTTTGAGGGAGGTCTTGGAGGATTTTCTGAGGCTGGGACCAGAAGGAATTGGAACAACCGGTTTTGGACTGGAGAGACCGGTTTCTGACTTTTCACCCTCGAATTTTCTCTCCTTTTCACCTCATCAAATTTCATCGGATGAATCTGAGGGTTTTAATGGGCTGAAGGTAGATCTCCTGGGCAGTTCGAGTTGGAGGGAAGTTGGGGCTTTTTTTTCCCAGAATTTAGGGTTTCTGGTGCCGGGTTTGGAGGAGGGTTTTGAAGTTGTGGAAGGTTTTGACGGTGTAGCGGCAGCGGGGGTGGCTAGGCAGGTGGACCAAGCATGTGGAGAGGGGGGCGGTGGATTCGTAGGGAACTGGAGGGGTCTGCTGGTAGTATCAAAACACCGGGGATGTGCGAGTCCTATCTCCGTTGATGGGTTGCCGAAGGGTGCTACAGAGGCCTCGAAAGGGGCAGTGGAGAACTTAAAGGGCATATCCAAGAGGCGCAAGAGGAGCTGGGTAAAATCAAGAACTGTGGGTAGCTATGCTGTGGGCCAAGATATTGAATGGGATAGGGTTTTAGTGATGTCGCAGAGGACGCTGGTGGGCAGGGTCATGGGCAGGAACTTTGCTCGCAAAACGGTGGTGGATTGGGTGGATGGAAACTGGAGAGAGATTCTGGGTTATCTTCCAGAGGTGGATATGTTACTCCGAGGATGGTTTGCTGTGGTGGTCAACTCAGAGGACGATTTGAGATTAATCCTGAATAAAAATTGGCATTTGAATCATTCGCCAGTTTTGCTGAAGCCTTGGCATCCTCTCTTTGATGCTAGTCGGGAGAGAGTCGATAGGATTCCCATCTGGGTTCGGCTCCCAGGCTTGCCCCTTCATTTCTGGGATCCTTTACATTTCTGAAAGCTTGGTGATATTTTGGGAAAGTTTTTGGAAGCGGATTTATCATACTTGGTGACCCATTATAAACAAGTGGCCCATATTCTGGTGGAGGTGAACATTCGAGAGGGCCTTCCTGAGACCATTGACCTGGATTGGGGGCCGGATATCATCACTTAGCCACTGGATTATGAAAATGTGCCCTTCAGATGCAGGAGATGTCATGCTTATGGACATCCAGTTTCGGAGTGTCGCCTCCCGTTACGTACCTTAAACGGTGGGAAGAGAAAAGTTCAAAAGGTGGCCTCAGATGGAGAACCTATTGACTTGGCATCAATGGAACTTGTGCTGGTGACAGAGGGCTCAGGTTGTGAGAAGATTTTAGAGGACTTGGAACTGACAAGCCAAGACTCAGAGGGAGAACTTGTTGTTCATGCTGTCAGCCCTCTTGCTCCATCAGCTGTGGTCGCACTCACTGAACCAATGGAAGCTGATGTTACTCCAAGGCCTCCTATCCCGGGTAATCCTACTTTTTCCCTTTCTACCTCTATAAATTTGTTATTAAATCAATGCACTTTGGTTGGACTTGATTGGGTGGAGGGGCTTAAAAACCTGTCCTTATCGGGCCTTTCTGATGAAGGTTTAGTAACCTCAAAGGATGACCGGGCTAGGGTTCCGTCAGATTTGGTGGGTGTCCCTGTTGAACCCTTTATTGAACCTTCCACTGAAATTCCCCCCTTGTCGACGGACCCCTCATTGACCCTTGAACTGGACCCTGGGAGGGGGGTTGAGGTTTTGGGTTTTTCATCTCCTGAGACTTCAGAATCTGGGTACTTCCTTCGTTCTTGCTTGAAAAAGTCTGGGGGGGGGCCTGGGGAAGGACCAGCAGCCGGTGCGGAAGGGAAGGGGCATAATTTATCATTTATCAAAGGCTCAGTCGAGGGCCAAGAATGACCTGCGGGAGGGGAAACGACTCTCTATTGAGAGGACACTTAGAGCGGTGAATGCCCAGAGGCATGTTAGGAAATGAAGATTATGTCTTTCAATTGTCGGGGGCTGGCTGGACCCAAAAAGAAATCAGCCTTCAAAAGGGTGCTTACTCTTGAACACCCTGATGTGATTTTGCTACAAGAGACTTTAGGTTTAGGAGATATCATTAAGGAAAGACTGGAGATTTGGATGGCTGGATGGTCTTTTGTGACTTTGGATGTTCGGGGTCGCTCTGGGGGCTTGGCTGTGGGATGGAAGTTAAGTGAGGCGAAGCTGATGAATTCTTAGGGGAGGGACTCTGTCTTGGGAGTCGAGCTCTTATCTGCTGATTTGGGCACTATTTTATCTGTGATTAATGTTTATGGGCCCTATTTGAACCGAGCTCCCTTCTGGGATGCACTGCTTTAGGATCCTCTCCTTAGAGGAGACTCAGTTGTAGTGGGAGGGGATTTAAACTTTTCGCTGGGTTAGACTGAAATTTGGGGTCCTCACGCACAAGCAGATCCACAAGCAAGGTTTTTCCTCCAAAGGTTGGTTGAAAATAATCTATTGGATATTGAGCCTATTAAGTTGAAGCCTACTTGGAGGAATAACAGGGGAGGAGAAGCTAGGGTGGCGAAAAGGCTGAACAGGTTTCTGGTGGCAGAGCAGCTGGTGGACAGGCTCTTTCTAGTTAGGCAATGGGTTGGAAGTGGAGGTAACTCTGATCATTTCCCTATCTTCTTTGAGATCAAAAAAGGGCCAATCAATCCGCCTAGTCCTTTGAAGTTTAATAAAACCTGGCTTCTTGATGAATCTTTCAAAAATCTTTTCCTGGCTCACTGGAGGATTTTTGATGAGACTCTTGACCGATCAGCTGCTTTTCAATTTGCAGAGAATATTAAAAGACTAAAAGGGGAGGTCAAAGCCTGGGCTAAAGCCAAAAGAGTGAGAGAGGATGCTGAATTGAAGCAAGTTGAAGCTGAACTTCTTCAAATTTACGAAGGGGTAGGGGGGGGCTTCTTGACTTTGGAATCAAAAGAAGCCCTGGTCTTACTAGAAGGCAGAAAGAATTCTATTTTACTAGATAGGGAGGAATCCTGGAGACTCAAGAGTCATGCGATTTGGCTAGAATGTGGTGATGAAAACACCAAATCCTTCCATGCATATGCCAGGGGCAGGAAAGTCGTTAATACTATATGGTGTCTGAAAGATGAAGCAGGACTAGAGCATTTTGATTTTGATGGAAAAGCTAGCTGTGGGGTGAATCACTTTGAAAATTTGTTTCGGGTGCCTGCTCAGGCTTCCATTGCGGAAGTTATTAGGGTTGCTCAGATGTTTCCGAGGTTTGCAGAGGAGGAGGACAATAGGAGGTTGATGAGACCTGTGGATGAAGAAGAATTAAAGGAAGTATTGGGCAGCTTTCAAAAAGATAAGAGCCCAGGACCGGATGGGTGGAAAATTGAATTCTTTCAGGGTTTTTATGAGATATTGGGCTTGGATCTGCTACAGGTGGTCGAGGAATCCCGAATCTCAGGAAGAATTCCAGCTAGTTTCAATGCCACCTTCATAGCCCTGATCCCAAAGACGGACAATCCAGTCTCTCTCAATGAATTCAGACCTATCTCCTTATGCAATTGTATCTATAAGATTGTATCAAAGGTTATTGCTCATATATTAAAAGCTATTTTATCTGAGAATATTTCAGCTGAACAATTTGGTTTTTTGGAATGCCGACAGATTCACGAGGCCATCGGGGTGGCACAGGAAGGTTTGCATAGCCTGAAGAGTAGGAGTATCAAAGGGGCTATTCTGAAAATTGATCTTTCAAAGGCATATGATAAGGTAAGTTGGATTTATCTCCGATTGTTACTAACTCATCTGGGGTTTGGCTTAAACTTCATTAGATGGATCATGTCTTGTATAACTACTGTCTCTTTTGCTGTTCTAATAAACGGGGCAGCCTCTCCTTTTTTCCATGCTGAGAGGGGTCTGCGGCAAGGGTGTCCTCTATCCCCTTTGCTTTTTTTGCTCGTGGCGGAAGGTTTAAGTAGGGATTTAAATGAGGCTAAGAGGCTGGGTCGTTTCTCTGGCATTTGTATTGGTGATCAGCTAGCTATTACCCATCTTCTTTTTGTGGATGATGTTTTGATCTTCTGCTCTGGAGATAGAAGGGATACTCGGGTCCTGAAGGAGATACTGGATCTCTTTTCAAAAGCAACAGGGATGGATATAAATGTGGGAAAGTCTACAATTACTACACATCTGCTACGCCCGGAAGAAGAGCTTGAACTCTTAGAAAATTTCCCATTTACCACCTCTGGTCTCGATGTGGGTTTAAAATATCCGGGATTCTCTTTAAAAGCTAATGTTTACCGGACAAAGGACTGGAGCTAGCTGATAGGAAAGGTGGATAAAATATTACAGGTTTGGAGCTATAGGTGGTTGTTAAGAGCTGGGAGGCTGGTGCTGGTCAAGGCTGTTTTAGAATCCATACCAGTTTATTGGATGTCTCTTTCATGGATCCCAAAAGGGATTCTTGAACAAATTAGGAGGATCTGTTTCAAATTTTTATGGAGCGGTAAAAAGGAAGGACAGGTGACCCTTTGGGTCAGCTGGAAGAGAATAGCGGTCCCAAAGGGGCTGGGGGGATGGGGACTTAAAAACATTTTTCTGTTTGCTCAAGCACTGGCAGCAAAAGGAGGGTGGAGACTGATCAAAACATCAAGTTTATGGACTCGTGTTATCAAACATAAATATTTTCCTCATGAGAGCATTGAGGAATGGATTAGGAGGCCCAGGAAGACACATACAGGGGGGTCGGTTATCTGGAAGGCTGTGGTGAAATCCTTCTCTTTAATCGAATCAAATCTGACTTGGGATGTTGGAAATGGAGAAAATCTACAAGTGGGAAGGGATCCTTGGATGGGGAGTGAACAATAGCATGTTCTTCCTGTGGAAGTTATCAATGCCCTTGCTTTAAGGGGTATCCCCACCTTAAATCAGCTAGCTGAAGAGAGACCTGAGGATCCTTGGATCCAACACTGGAAAAGTGCGGAACTTTTGGGATTGGGGGAACAAGAAACGTTCTTCTATGAAAACTATATCAGAGGTCTTCAAATGTCACACATTCAGCTCTCAGAGTAGGAGGATGATTTAATATGGGAATTGGACCCGGGTGGGGTGTATACCCCAAAGGCGGGCTATCTGATCTTAAGTGCTGAGGCTGGGGGTAGGGAGGAGGTTTGGTGGTGGAAAACCTTATGGAAGTTAAAGTGCCCTTCAAAAACTAGACTGTTCATGTGGTGTGTGCTAGAAAACAGGGCACCGACCTGGGACATCTTACAGAGGAGAAGTTTCTAGGGTCCGGGCTGGTGTGTTCTGTGCAAAAAGGAGTTGGAAATGATTACTCATCTCTTCATTTAGTGTTCTTTCACGGTTGCTGTTTGGAAAGAATGTACGAGTTAGGTCGGACTGAACCATAGATGGGAAGGAATTTCAGTGAACAACGCTTGGGAAAATTGGTGGAGATCCTTTTCACACTCCAAGTTAAAAACCTTACCGCTGTTAATTATTTGGGGGATCTGGTTGGCTAGGAATGGGTCTATCTTCCAGGACATAGTTAGTATCCCATAATTAACCAGTGCACAATCTGTGGGCTTATTCAAAGCACTCCCTGAGTATATCAGAGCTGCCGAACAGAGAAGGAACTTGGAATTTGACCTGGATAAAACCCACCCTTGGGGTTTTTTTGATGGAGCAGCTCAAAATGAGCTGTGTGGAGGGGGGGATATACTTTTTTTGTCTGATTCTCATTTCTATTCCCTTACCATGGGCCTGGGAGCGGGCTTGAATAATTATGCAGAACTCATGAGCTTAAAACTACTTCTCATCTTTGCCCTCGAGAAGGGTATTAACAGGCTGACTGTTCATGGGGATTCACTGAATGTTATCAACTGGAATTTGCAAATTCAAGATTACAGAAATGTTAGACTTGCCAATATACTTACTTCTATACAGACTGTCATTCAATCATTTGATTCTTTCTCATGCCGGCATGTATATAGGGAAAATAACAAAAAAGCGGACCAGACATCCAAAGAAGGGCTGCGCATGGACTTTGGCACTTGGAAAGTTCGTGAAGAAAGGGATGGGCAAAGCTTTGAATTTTACCACAGGCCGTTTATAGACTGATCTTTGACAGTTATATACATTTTTTATGCACACTGAATACTAGCGTTAGTATGATATTTCTATTTCTATTTTGATATATTGTATAAAGATGTAATAGCATGGTAAGTCCGGTGGGACAGAATGTTTTACTTGTGGAAGACAGAGTTTTTCTAATTTTTGCATGTTGATAGCAGACGTAAAAGTCTCATCAATGGAACCTATGTTTATAGGTCTTGGAAAATTCACTTACTGAGTGAATCTACAGAATGTAATTTTGATCTCAACAGATGAATGAAATTACGCTTTTTTCTCTTGGAAAAAAAATCATAACATTTAAGTAAATAGAACTATGTTGGAACACGGTGTAACAAAACCAACAAATAAAGAAAGAGAACATTGTCAACTATATGTTCAAAAACATTGAATTTCTTCCACATCAATTACTAAAATTTTGTGCTCAATAAACTATTCATTATAGCAGGCAAGGAAGCAAATGCATTGTTTCAACAGCAGCGCGGTCACAATGGTTAAGCATTTGAGTGTTTTATTTACCTTGAAATAAGTTCATTTCCATGATAGTGCTCCACATTTTGCATTTAGACATATACTACTCTTAAATCATTTTCCATGTCCATTTATATACAACTTTTGTTTCAACTTATGACTTATGGCAAATGCATTTCTAGTCTACATATTCATGACTATAGGTTATTATCAAATGATGTCAAAAGGTTGGATTGAAATTCCCAAAATAACATAAAAATCATCGATCAATGTTTCCTCTTCATGACTATAGGTTAGATAATATATTAGCTCATATGTATTTTCTCTTCATTTAGGGTTATCCAATTTTGTAATGTTTATGACAAAATTACTATTGAATGTCACCACATTGAAATATGATAGTTACAAGTTGAGAACCAATGTAATATGAAATAATCAGTAGTAATAATTGATGTTATCAAGTGGAGCATAAAATATACACTCACACTATTACAAACAATGGACTTTTACATTCATACTTATTTTAGCAGCATTCTACAACAATATGTTTGTGAAGTATTTGATAAAAAAAACCTGACCCAATCATAGTAAGGCCATGTTAAAACCTTAATTTGAATTAGGAACACACACTATAGCATTATGATAGTCATTGATAGAATAGGTGAACAAGTTTTAACTATAAATACAATTTTTTATTATTAATATACAATATCCCGCCGATTATCCGACGTTCAATGCCTAGCAGCTATTGTCAGATTTCATGTCAATCCGACGAAGTTGCTATGGCTCCGATGGTAGATTGTCATCACATTTTAGACATCTGGGGCCCTCGTTCGACAACATTGTCGTAGGCGCTCGTCCGACAACATTGTCGCAAGAAATCCGACGACCTTGCCGTTGGAAATTCGACGGCCTTGCCGTAGGAAATATGACAGCCTTGTCGTAGGAAATCCGACGGCCGTGCCGTAGGAAATCTGATGGCCTTGGCTTGGCATCGAATATCCGACGTTACACCACCGACGACAAAAAAAATTGAGGTTATCGAATACCCGACAGGTTATTATCGAATTTCATACATGGCAGCCGTCGGATTTTGGGCTCAAATTCTGTTGTGTAAAATAAAATGTTATTCAAGCTTGTATTTATTTGTTAATTTGTTAACAAACAATGGCAATATGATAAACTTAAAATAAAATGTTATTCAAGCTTGTCTAATTTATTTGTTAATTTTTTAACTAACAATGGCAATATGATAAGTAAAATAAAATGTTATTCTTGAGCTTGTATTTATTTGCTAATTTTTTAACAAACAATTGCAATATGATAAGTAAAATAAAATGTGCACCTATGGTTAAAATTGTCATGGAGATATTAAACAATTATCATTATTTCATCAAAATATTATAGTTTATGAAGTTATATTTTTTGCTAGCATGCTTATATGAAGTTATTATTTTTTACGAAAAGAGAATTGATTGCAAGCATACACAAAGATTGTCCATGCTATGTTAACATAACTTGTGGACCAATGGATTTTATATTAAAGTTTGTGTAATCGGTGTCACAGGTTGCATCAAATACAAACTCACATAAGTGTAAATTAAATGCATAAGACACCATGATGATAATCATTTTGATATTCTAAATGATGCAAAAATCTTTGTAATTTATGCACCATCTTATCATATTTGCCTTGAGGAAGATTTTAATGCAACAACATTTAATTTTGGTGCTTTAAAAACAAATCTTCTTGCATGCTGCATTTGTTTAAAATTTTCTAATTTCACTTATTTTTCATTGAAAGGAAATGACATTGAACAATGTAAAAGTCCCCTATTTGGTCAGAGAACTAAAAAATTTCAAAATTCAATTAACTTATGCAGGGATAGATCTTGTCCAACCATCATAGGATCGTGCACCCTCTGATTTCTCAAGAGTAATTGGGAGCTTCAATGATGTTGGAATGGATGCAAATTGTTTAAGAGGGTTGGATGATGTCACACAAGAAGAGTGTGGGAACCTGACCCCTGATCGGACAATCAGAGAGCATGTTAGTAACATAATCAAGTTGTAATTTGAACAACAATCAGTGATTACACAATCTCAAATCCTACATGGATTGATAAAACACAAAAAAATGAAATGTGCCACAAAGTTGTTGGGTTTTAAGGATGTTAAAAATTAAAATGCATGTGAGAATGTAGCAGAAAATGCAACAATTGCACTATCTGCATTTGGAAAGTCAAGAAAAACTAATATAAGAGTTTCTCATATGGCAATTATAGCTGCTATTGTGGCATGAAGCACCTCAAGAAATCGAATGGTTGCAACAATATCAAAGTTGCTCCACATTTCAAGAAAAACACTGCACAAATACACTAAATTTAGGGTAAAGATAGATGAAAACGATGAAGCTGCTTGTTGGGCTCTTATTTGCAGAGAAGCATATGAAAACAGAATGGAAGAGGGAATAAAAGAGAAGGTGATAGAGTATTGGGAAAAACATTCTTGTGCTATACCAGATCAAAAACATGTCCTATGACAAAGTTCTGGCAGAGGCATTTATAAGGAGCATTGCAAGAATGTTATGGAGATGACAGGAGTTGCTTTGTTCAAGGAATTCAAAGAATTAAATCCCGATGTCCAAATCTCATTTAGCATGTTCAATAAGTTGAAACCGTGGTATATTAGGCCAAATACGATTCGAGACACTTGTTGTTGTCGATACCATGCTGAATTCCAGTTATACTATGACACATCTGTGGATTTTTGCAGAAAACATTGGGATGGTGAACCAGCTCTTCACACAGTGCGGGATTTTATTTCTATGATACTATGTAATATGAATCCTGAAAATGTATTTTTCATTAAAAGGTGTGTAGGTGGGAGAAGGTTCCATGAATGTGGTGATTTGGTATTGTTCCATAGGAAGTTTCTTATCGATCCAACACACCTTGGATTGTCAGATATCATAGTTAAGAGGAAGAGATATGAGTATGTCTCCATGAATCCATCTTATTCTTCACATGTTCCATCTAAGAGGATCGACTTCCTCGAGGATGAGATTCTTATTTCAGAATTCATGGACAAGTTTCAAAGTCATATTTACAAATACATTAAACAATCCCATAGGTCTAAGTGGAAAGATTTAGAATTTAAGCATTCTCGTGAGGTTTTTGATCCAAGCACAATCCTATCGGTGGTAGACTTTGCTAAGAATTACACATTTGCTCCTCGGAGAGAGATACAAAGTGAGTATTATCACTCCGACCATGTGTCCATCTTCGCACATGTAATGTATAGAAATGCTCAAGCGAGCATTGATGGTAGGGATAACACTCCTCAGTCACGTGATGTGATCAAGGAATACCATTTTTATGTCAGTGATGATCGTGAGCACGACACGTTGTTTGTTCAACACTGATTTGGGTTGATTTGTGATTCATTCAAAAAGAATGGGGTGTCATGTACAGAACACTGGATTTGGTCAGATGGGTGTGCGGGGTAGTTCAAATCGGCATGCTCCCTTTATTGGTTGAGTCGCCTTCACAAAGAGACAGGAATTCAACACACTTGGAGATTTTTTTAAACAGGGAACATAAAGGGTGAACATGATGACGTAGGTGCATGCGTGAAAATATCACTTCAGAGGTACCAAATGAGTCATAGTGCATCTCGACTCAAGTTCTCAGCAGAAGTAGTTGATTGGTGCACACAAAATTTGGGTCACCAAGGCCATGAACAAGCAAGGTCGATGCGCAGGTAGGAACAATATATATATATATGATGTTTTTTATTCGATGCGGGTTTTTTTAGGATGTTTCCCTTGGCGATGTGAATAGATCCATGCCATGGTATTGCGAGACCATACCTGGTATGAGAGAACTACATTCAGTTCATAGTAAAGACATGGGCCACATATTTTCCATCGAAACGAGGAAGTATACATGTTTCTGTGAGTTCTGCATTGACGCCAATGGACTGGATGATCATTGCGTGAATGACGCATATGTCAAACAATGGAAATATGTCCCTCTTAATCCAAAGGGGCCACATCCAATTTCGACGTGGCAATAGATACACACTGACAAGGCAGTGGTTTCACTAGATCATGATCAGGTTTCTTATTTGGTTAAGCAAGGTACATGATTTGATTAATGGATTCATTATGCCATTCACACATTCAAGTTTCAAATAGTTGATTGAATGTTTAAGCTTCTAGTCTTGTACACATGCATATATATATTTAAGATTTGTTTAATATTTGAAAATTTTGATGTAGGTGATGTATTTGTTGTAATTGCACCACCGGGAAATGACGAGCATGTGGCATATTTTTTGATGAGGTGTACACAAATCAAAAGCAGGTTGGTGCAGCCCTATGTCAATGGAGAGTTCAGACCCTTTAACATAAATTAATGTTGGTCTAAATTAAATTAAAATTTTATAAAAAATTAATGATTTGTCTCAGGTATAGGGTTGATTAATTGTGTCTATGGTTCATATAGGTTCTGTTTGTCCCCAATAATTTGGATAAATCGTTCGATAACCTTTATTACAGTGTTGTTAAGCACTTGCAAGAGTGTGCCATGTTTGGGATTGATTCTATGAGGTGAGATAAGCCTAGAAAAAAGAATATTTATGTGCATTAATAGGGAGTTCAGCAAGAAGTTAAATGAACCATGTGCGTGAAGGGAATCCTACTAGATCGATGGTTAAAGTGGCTAGGTACCCATGTACTCCGATCGATTATTATTCCTTTATATGAACATTGATAATTTGATGATGTTTACATGACCAATGTATGAGATGGAAGTGCTAGGTTGGACCAAATATGTACTTTTTTTTTGCGATGTTCTTAAATTCAGAGTGGAGAATATGATGCATCAAACCAGTTAAAGATGTTGATAAGGACCTAACGAGACATGGATTGAGGCAAGCAAATTGTAAAGGAGGAGTGTTGCAATGACTAAATCCTTACTTTCGTATGTGATACTCGATCTTACTGAAGTTTGTCATTTTATTCTTATTGGTCATCGTAATGGGGATTTTGTCTTTACTCTAGAATTTGACTTGTGTGTTTTAGGAGAGGTTGTTAGGTTTAGTTGGATTTGAGAGATTTCATCCAACTAGTTAGATCCTATTTTGTTGTGTGATTAGGATATTCTCTCAAAATAACTAGATAGTGTGTATATATTGACGCAAAGCTTGATGCATTTATATCTAATATTTTTATTTTTATTTTTAATATATCACTATGAGAGAATTGTTAGTGCGTAGTGTTGGGAATGTTATATTCTTTGCATAAAAATCAACTAGCAAAGTTGATAGTCGACTGGTATAAGTCGATTAAAGTAGGAGGAAACATGTGGTGGATGTTTGGTCGACCGATCAATCGAAATAAGCTATTTGGTCAAAGGAAAAGGACTGGTCGATGAGAAGTTTATAGAACTCCCAAATCTTAATGAGTAATCCACCAAACAGTGACCCATTCAAGATGAGTTCAACATAATAATTGAAAGTGGTTGGGAAGTTATGGATTTTAATTAATGAGAATTTGGTTGCATTGCATATATAAATAAGATGAAATGGTTGGGAAGCATGATCACGGCATGATGTAATGAAGTGTGATATGTGGTCTAGCAAGTCACAGTTCTAAACAGTGAGCACTAAAGAGCAAACACACACTATGTACCGCATTCATATACACAAATTAACTAATCATTTTAAATTAATATAATATAATTTTACAACACATAAATTTTAAATATTTAAAAAAATATAAATATATATTTATTTTAATTATAATATATATTAATCAATATCAAAATATTTAAATTAAAATATAGAGGTTGTTTAGATAAATGTCTCTGTTGGTTTAAGGTTCATGATTGTCTCCCATATAGGATTTGGATTTTTACCAATCTTCCGTGTTTTCTTCGAGGATTGAAAAAAATTGGGTAGCATTTCTTCTTGCCCGACACACATTTCAAAATTAAACCGGCAGCATAAACGTTGTCGGTTGATAGAAATATTTATAAAAACTTTAAAATTAATGTTTAAATTTAACAAATTTAAATCACAATTTTATAAAAAATTAATGATTTGTCTCGGGTCCAGGGTTGATTAATTGTCTCTATGGTTCATATAGGTTCTTTTTAGTTGGTGTCTTATGGATTTTTTTCAATCCTCCGTGTATTCTCGGAGTATTGAAATTTGGGCAGCATTTCTACTTGTGGGGTACACATTTCAAAATCAAACCGACAGCATAAATG
>LPNX010541829.1:284960-346041 GCA_001517045.1 Pseudotsuga menziesii
AACATGTATAACAATGATTTTTTAAAATTTTAACCTAAAATTTTTTAATTAAAAAAATAACATAAAATTCAATTTAAATTTCAAGAAAACTAGTTTAGGATGTTACCTCTCTGCTCCGATTCCATCGTGGTGAAAGGTAGGTTGCAGTTGGGTTGTTTGTGCTCCAAAACCATGGGTTGCGCTGAAGCTTGGTCTAGGTCTATCTGTGTGGAGAAAATGATAAAAAGCAGTCACAGGTCGCCGCGGCCTTTTTTATAATTGTTTTTGCAAAGGGACCTCGATCGAGGTATTTAGCTCGATCGAGGTCTTAACACATCGATTGAGCTTCTGATAAACCCTCAACCTCGATTGAGGGTTTAGCAGAAACTCGATCAAGGGTTTAAGAAAAACTTGATCGAGCATTTGTTAAACCCTCGATCGAGGGTTTAAAAATTGCTTGATCGACGTACACATTTTTGTGTTTTTTCCGAAAGCGCCTTGCAAAAAAGTGTAACCCAACTCTATGGATGCGCCCCATTATTTTCTCAAATATATGATCCTCTAACATTTCAGGAAACTATCAAAGATGAAGTATGGGCACAAGCCATGGACGAAGAAATATAATGCATTAAGAAGAACCAAACATGGGAGCTAGTAGACGTACCAAAAGATAAGGATATAATCAGTGTGAATTATATTTAAAAAACCAAGCAAGATGTTGATGGGAATGTGTAGAAGCACAAGGAAATTTTAGTTGCAAGAGGGTTCACACATCAACCCATCATAGACTTCAATGAAATTTTTTCACTTATGGCACAAATGGATACAGTTAGAATATTTTTGGCCATAGTTGCACGAACCGAATGGCATGTTTATCAAATGGATGTTAAATATGCATTTTTGAATGGATATTTGGAGGAAGAATTGTATGTGGAACAACGACAAGGATATGAATTTCCAAGACAAGAACACCAAGTTAACTGGCTGAAGAAGACACTTTATGGATTGAAGCAAGCTCCTAGAGCTTGGTACAGTTGCATTGATTCCTATCTCACCCATAATGGATTTCAAAGAATTTAAAGTGAACCGACGATGTACACCAAAGTTAATGAGCAAGGTAACATGTTAATTGCCTTCATGTATGTAGATGATTTAGTATTTACTAGTGATTTTGGCATAAAGGATTTTAGAACAGTCATGGAAAGTGAATTTGAAATGACTAATTTGGGGCTTATGAAATATTTGTTGGGAATCAAAGTCCAACAATATGAAAGTGGTATATTTATATCACAGTCGAAGTATGCAAACAAAATTTGAAAAGATTTAATATGTCTAATTGCAAGGCAACCCCAACACCAGTGATAACATGATTAAAATTGAGCAAGGATGATGATGGATCAAATGTAGATAATACATTGTTTAAAAGGCTGGTTGGCAACCTTATGCATCTTACTGCAACAAGGTCAGGCATCATGTATATAGTAAGGTGATCTCAAGGTTTATGGGGTCACCAAAAGACTCGCATTAGCAAGTAGGTAAGATAATTTTGAGGTAATAAAGTGGCAGAAAGGACCTTGGCATTATGTATTCAACCTCATAAAATTTTAAACTCATTGGATACACTGATAACGACAAAGGAGGAAGCATAAGATGACATGACAACAACATTTGGGTACGCATTTCATTTTGGTACAAGTGTTGTGTTGTGGGCTTCAAAGAAACAACCCATTGTGACTCTATCTTCAACATAAGCATAGTATGTCATAGATACAAGCACTGCATGTCAAGCTGTTTGGATGCAGATGATGTTAAGAGACCTATCACAGAACCAACAAGAACCAACAACCATTTAATGTGACAACAAGTTAGCCATTGGAATGTCAAAGAACCACTTGTTCCACAAGATAACCAAGCACATAGGCACAAGGTATTATGTCATAAGAGAGTTGGTGAATAAGAAAGAATTTTGTTTAGAATTTAACAGGTCTGAATATCAACTGGTAGACATCTTTACAAAACCATTGGAAAGGGACACGTTCTAGTATATGTGAAGTTATTTAGGAGTAACAAGTTTTGCTCAGTCAATTCTTTCATGCACAAAGCAAGTTCTAGCTCTGAAACATTTTGCAAAATTTTGTTTTAATGATCCTCGTATGCTTATAATTAAGAGGAGTGTTGGAAATATTAATACAAGCATATATGTGTCACATCTCATCTGACTTAGATAGAGTCTGTAGATGTACATTTCAGTGTCAATTAGTCAATCAGGTTATGGAGTTCACATCTCACCATATTTATTTAGTCGTGGTTTTGTTTTGGAAGTCAAGTTGTTAGGTATATTTACAGTCATGTATTCATTCACAGTCTTCAATGGTAGTTTGCAGCTTCCAAGAGCAGCCAAATTAAGTATGTATATAGGTAGCTGAAGAAAAATGAAATATAGAGTCTTTGGGAGAAGAACAAAGTAAGAGAGAAAGGATAAGAAGGAAAAACTCTTAGAATAATCTGAGAGCTCAAGCTCGTGGTTTTGGAATCTGTTTAGATCCCATACTCTGTAAAAGGTGAAACATCCAAGTAAATTTCCAAGTATGTAAATGCAATCGCAGTTCTCTTTTTATGTAGCGATAATATATAAACCTATAGTTTTATGGTTGAATGCATGCTTTATTTATACTGCACATCTTCTCTAGAATCACTTTTTGTGAAAGTTATTTACATTTACCGTTTGTAAAAGAAATCAAGAATCCAGAAATATTTCATCGAGTAAAAGTTTAGTTTTAACCTCGGAGTACTCGACACAAGTATTATTAAATACTTTTGGTTATTTGATATTGTGAGTTTTTCGTAGTAAATTTGTGTCGAGGTTTATCCCAAGCTACGGGGTGGTAAAAAGGTGTCTTTCACATCGAAGTGAAAAAACATACTTTATATAACAAGACAACTTTTCGTATTATAATCATGTCAAAGTGGGAGTTGGTCGCAATTAAAACTGTGCCGTGGTAAAATCCCGGGTGTTTGTCAAGGTTTGGGATCGAATTTGAATGACACAAAAATTGTTAGGTTTCCAAAGCACAAAAAACTTGATTACATAGATAAATTTGGAAATGATAAAGTATTTCAAATCTTCTTAAGATTATTATATTCCAATAAAATCAATTTTGTTGTTTTCTGTAGGCAACTTTTAGTCAAAGTCTAAGATGAGAATAATTATGTGACTAAATTTATTTTATTGTTAATATATATATAATTTTGAAATTAATATTAAATTAATTAAAATAATTATTTTATATCATTTTTTTATTTACTATCTTTTGTGGTATATTAATAGTTCTAAATTTCAAAAGAGTCTATTGGCAATTGTATGGTTGTCACCACTTAGCTTACAACCATAGGTGTTTAGATATTATTTCATATTTTGGACTTCCTTGAATGGATCAACAAGATTAACTCTAGTGTAACAAGAGTACATTGGAAATTCATTTCATGGTCATCCTATCTTGTTATGCTTATATGCATCTTAATTAAGATTTAAATAAGCTTCCATTAAGAATTCATTATTTAATTATATATAAATCTATAATTCACTAAAGTTTTATACTTGGTACAAGTTTTTGTTTTGTTTATTATTTATTAAATAGTATTTTTTATGGTTTTTTTCTTAGTTTAATATTTATGTTATATCTTAAATGAATATTTATAAGGATGTGGTAATTAGTTTAATGTTTAGTATTTGTTTAATATCTTCCTATCTCTACAAAATTAAGTAGCTAACTACACATATGAGTGTTGAGTGCCCACTTGACTTTGGTTGTGCTAATTTATCATAAGTGAAAAAAACTTCTCATATATTATAATTTACTAAGAAATGTAAATATTTATGATAATATATCCTATCCAATTATTCATTGCAAATATAATCCTAATTAATGCATAATAAATTAGAATAATATTTTCTTAAACAAATTTACTTTAAAATTTAAAATTCCATTAAAAATGTAAGTACATATAAATAATATAATTTTATCATATAATATACACAAAATATTCTAAATTTTAAACTACTTTCTTTCTTTAGATTAACAATTCTCATGTTTACAAACACATCTCTATTCTACCCAACAATAGAACATTACCGTACAGGTTCTATCGAAATTAACAATACAATTTAGTGGTTCTATATATATATTCTCAAGTTATTTTCTTATTTAGTGGTTATATTCTCAAGTTATTTTCTTTCTTAATATTAAGGTTTTCTAATATTATAAATATATGCAAACACATCCCTATAGTACCAAACAAGAATGGTTCTCTACCCTAATAAGTTTTATTTCAATTTTTTTATATAATATTTGCTTATAATTTATGAGTTTTTTATATCTTAATTTTTACATTTATAATGTGTGCAATTAAAATAGATATATATATATATATATATATACTTTTAAAACATCTTTAATATTATACATATGCAAACAAGAGTGGTTCTCTTCTTCAATAAGTTTTATTTCAATTTTTTTATTATATAATATTTGAGTTTTTTATATCTTAATTTTTACATTTATAATATACGCAATTAAAATAGATATATATATTTTTATAATTATATTTTAAAAATCTCTTTACTATTATACATATGCATATACATCCTTATATTTAATATTTCCTTGTATTTAATATTATACATCTATATGCAAACATACTATACAAAACAATAGTGTTCCTCTTTCATAATACGTTTTATTTCTCAAATATGTTTTCTTAAAACAACATTTTTAAAATCTCCTTAATAATATACATGACTTTTATAAGTTTTATTTCTTAATTTTTTACCGTTATGATGTGTGCAATTAAATTGATACATGATATGCTTTCTCATAATCATATTTTCATTTTAAATTCAACATGCCACATTCTACTCTATTATTAAAATATCACACCCTACTCTATTATATTATTCAACATATCACATCCTCCCAACAATAGAGGTTCTCTCCCATCTACAATATACCAAGTTGAATTTTTTATAATTAATTGAATTGGAGTATATATATATAAGTTATAATAAATGGTAATGAATAATTAAGATAAAAAAGGATAACAATAATTATAGTAAATAATTAAAATAAGAAAGAATGAATAGGTTTTTTTCTAATATACTAAATTGAAATTTTTATAATCTTTATATCTTATTTTATATACATATATAATTAGTAATAAGTAATTGAAATTCCAAGCTTTATGTGTCATTTTATATATATAAAAACAATTGGTCATAATTAATTGAGATGAGAAAAGGTTATTATATTATAATATTTTTATAATGTATAGAATTAGAGTTTTTATAAGCTAAGATGTAAATGGATATAAATTATGAGTAATTAAGATGAGAAAGTGTAAATACAATATTAATAAATTATATATATATATATANGGTCTAGCTTGAGTGGTTGGGAGATTTGGTTGTTGCACTCCTCACTCGAGGTTGACTGTCATTGAAAACATTTGCTCCTTAGGAGCTACATTGTATATAATGAAATATTAGGTTGGTGAACAGTTTATTGTGATTGGTCATCTCTGTTAGTTAAATGCTAATTGATATTTTGAATATAATATTTTCATATTGTGATTGGCCCTCTCCGTTAATCAAATGATAATTAATATTTTGATATATAATATTTTCATTATAGTTTCAAATGGGCTTAATTAAAATAAGAGTGAAATATAATTTATGGCTAAAAATATAATATTTACTTTAAGGATAAGTTGATTATGTTGGTAATGTGGCAATACAGGTTTCCATTGATGGCATTGACATTGACAAGAGGTTTGTGATGATGATAATATGCATTGATGGAATTTACAGTATTGACTCTACTGTATAAGCATGACTGGAATAGAGATACTAATGTTGCATACATTTTAGATGTGTTGATATTATTGTGAATATGATGACATGTCTATGTTGACATGTCTATGTTGACAGAGCCATGGATGAGGTAGTATGATGACATAGCCATGGATGAGGTAGTATGGATGAGCCATGGAATTTACAACAATGCGCATTGAGCATGTAAGATGACATGAACATTTATGTATGATGGTTATGAGGTCAATATCATTGTTCCTTGCATGGAGCTAAGATATGTGTAAAACTCCTCCATGATACCTACCATGTGCGTTGCAACATGGAGCTAGAAACTGGCGCTACTTGATGCTACATGGAACTGTTTGAGACCAGACTCTATCGTTTTGGGAAATGGATTGTGAAGAAGATCACCATGAACTATCATGGAGTTGCTATGAGCTAGTGAAGACATCGTGGAGCTATCCATTTTGTAGATGCCTTATCCTGCATGTTTTTGAAGCCTGCATTGGAGTAAAAGTGTGCATTCTTGAAGATTGCCATTTGAAGAGTAAATTGTTGAAGTAGAAGCAGCTTCATCAAATGTGAATGTGGATGTGGGGGGTGAACATGTGCCTGTCAACGACAACAAATTTGAGGTGAGAGACATTGAAGAAGGAGCGTCATCCAATGTGAATGTGGCTGATAGGCATGCATTTGTGAAAATTAATGATGAAGATCACGAATTGCTACAGGAATTGGGCGCAACAGGGATGTTCTTAAGTACCCTAAGGAGCAATAAAAAGAATATGTAAAGAATGGCATGAAGGCGGGTGAAATCAAAAGAATTGTAGGAAGGAGACTCGACAATCGTCCTATCAAGTGATCAACGGTGCAGATTGATTCGACGATTGGGATTTATCCCACATTGCAGGCAACACGTTTAATTTTTTATGTGGTTATATGCACTAACCTCACTATGGTTATTCGATGCATAGAAAGAAGGTATGGAGGGGGATCTAGGTGCTTTGAATCCATGAGTAGTCACCAGCCTGGAGCCAGAGATGACTTGTCGGGCCCCCTACCTTTCGGAAGAAGTGACAACATTCGTTGATGTACTAAGGAGATGAGCTTGTCCATTGGATTCTGTTGACACGATGGTCATATGAAGTGATTGTTGGCTTAGGTGTGCTCGTTATTTCGGTTGGTAGTAATACTGCCATTTTATCGTCAGGTTTTAGCATAATGCCAATTTGCGGGATCATATACGCATACAGAACGCAGTCTAGATGTCGACGAAAGGTGCATTTAATTAAACCTGAAGTAAAACTAAAATCGATGAAAGGAGCATTTAGTAGAATTGACAAACTTGAATAGGATTGTCACGAATTTCTTAACCAAAGTTTGCTAATTAATTGTGCTAAAAAACAAGTTACAAACCAAATAGAACTAACATTATAACAAAGAGACACATCCTTATTTAAGAGGTAAGTCTATTTAGTTGGTTATGGGCATTGAAGGACTATATAGATAGAATTTAGAGATGAAAGAAAGGGTCTTAGGGTTCCATCTCTAGTCAGAATCATATTAGTGAGACGGTAGAAGAAGATTGAAGATCACATTTAGAAATATGAGATTTTGTTAGAGAAGGACATAATTAAAGATGCGTGTCAAAATTTATTGAAGAACAACAGAGTAGATTGTTGCAATAATACAAACACAAGAAGCCATGAAATGCAGAAGCAGAATTTAGAGTTTTAAATGGAGTAAAAAAACAAAGAGAAAGAGATGAAGTTTGACTGTAGAAAACCAGAGGACAATACAAGCAGAGGTTGCATCAGACAAGTAGAAAGTGCAACCGTTAATGATTATAAGAAGACTTGAATAACTGATAGTATCATTGTATGTTTATGAAAATCTAGAATAGAGTATAGTAAGAGAGTTATAAGTGTTATAACCTGCAAAAAGGAAGGAAGGGTGGAACAGGGGAAAAAAATTCAAAGTCAAAAGTTAGGACTTGTGTTAATGGTTGCATGAATCAAATTCAATATGAAGAGTAGTAGAGATTGAATTGCATTGTGAAATCAGTTGGATGCCAGCAACAAATTCACATATCGACAATAAATTTAACCAGCATGGTAGGGTGGTGCTAGGGAAGGATACACGCCTGTAGGGGGTCGTAGCCTCCTTCTAGTTGCAACTAGTAAATATGGTGTCGAAGAATCCTTTTAGTGGCTGCTGATAAACTAGGGGTTCATAGCCTCCTTGTATTTGTAACCGGTAAAAGGGGTGTGGAAGCACCCTTTCAGTCGTAGTTGAAAAAACTTGAGGAAAATCTCTCCCTCAAGTTGTAGCTTGAAAATAGTTTTGTAAAAGAACAATTTATTAATAAGAAAAGAGTTGGTGGTTTTCCCTGTTGGGTTCCATGATAAAATATTGCGTTCATAAGGGTTTGTTGTTCATCATATATTTCTTAATTGAATAATTAATGTGTGTGCTTAATATCAATTGGAATTAATAAATAAAAAGTAGGCAATATTGTTTCACCCCCCCCTCTCAGTATTGATGGATATTCCATCAATTGGTATTAGAGCAAGGTTCATTTAAGAACATTCTAACAAACTGAAAGGAAGATCCAATTAAGCACACATGGATGGACAAGAGATTTACACTGTGAATGGAACACCAATACTTGGAAGAGAAGAATACATATTTTGGAGTACAAGAATGGAAATTCATATGAAGGAATTGGGACATGTTGTATGGAATCCAGTAATCATTGATTACTTCCCACCAAACAGAGTAAGGATTCGAGCTAAAAATAAATCCAAGAAAAGTAATTCAATGGCAATGGATACAATCCTCGATGGATTACCTGATGATGTCAAAGAGAATAAAACATATCAATAAGAAAAAAGTTCAGTTTACAACAATTCTAGTGATGAAGATTATTTTGAAGAAGACTTAGGAATTGAAGTAGAAGTCAATCCAGTGAAGTTGAGCTTGAGTGCACTTTGAATGAACTGAGAAAATATAAACAAAGGTGTAAACAACTAAAGGATCTCTTGTTGCAGAAAAGGAGGAAACAAGGTTCAAAGAAGAAAGAACTTGAGCAAATCATAGTTGACTTTAGAATACAAGTCCAACTAGATCAAGAGAGATTGAAATCCTTGGAACAATATATTAATAAGGAGAAACAAAAGGTTGAAGAGCTGAAACAACAACTACTAGAATGTGAGGAAGTAAATAAGACCTTAAAAAGACAAATAATGTCCTCACAAGAGGAGCTACACAATTCAAGACAACAAGCAACCATTAGCATGGAAGAAGCCACGAATTTAAAACAAGAAGTTGTTGGACTCAAGGATCAACTGAAGACTGTTGAAAAATTAAAGAAAGGAACTGAAGCCCTTGATAAAACCCTCAGTCTACAAGAATTTCTCTCGAACAAATCCGGCCTTAGATATGACCAAATACACATGGTTAAAGGATCAAGTCCTATTACTCAGATTGATCTAGAATATGAGAAGTGTTGTGATGATACCTCTAAAGAAACAACTATACAACAAAATGATGAAAAGAATGCAAACTCCTATGCTAAATAATATGCTCATCCTCCCAAGAAGAATAACCTCAAAAGAAATAACAATCACAAGGAAGAAGGCCAAAAAATTCCCAAGTACGAAAGTATTATTCCCCCCTACATTCAATACTAACAAAAGGGAGTTCAGGGACTATTGTTATTTATGTAATAACTATGGACATTAAGCATCAGATTGTCAAGCATGTGGAAAACATAACAAAATTAGGAGAAATCATAATCCTTGTGGCCCCTTGCCAAATTATCTAATTGAATGTTGTAATTGTCATAATTATGGATATATTGCCAGAGGATGCACATCAAGACCTTATAGACCAAGATACCCAAAATTATGGTGAAGAAAGTCTGAAATACAAAACAAGAATACTAATGAAGTTCCTACCCTTGAAATTGATGGAGTGTCAAAAGAAGAGAAACATGTAGAAAAAAAAGACAATGAGAAACTTGCAAATAAAGTGGATCAATGTCAAGAAAGACAAGAGAGTAAGGAAGTTACATATGGAATGGACAAATCCTTGGAAGAATGCCAATATATGGAGAAACAACATTCGATTGAAACCCTTACAATGCAAGAATCCACGAAACATGGAGAACCATCTTGTAGTAACCCCAACTTAAAATGGAGTAGCTTTTGATCACTAAAATATCTTGAAAATCATTTGTAGGAAGAGTGGTGGTACTTTAGAGGAGCAAAAGTGATATCTGATGCACACCTAAAGAAGCAATTTTGGATGATGATGCAAGTCTATATCAAGAAGTATTTAAATAATAAAAGCTGGCATCAGGCCTCGTATACTTCATCCACTAAGGTTATATTTGTAGCATTATTGAGATTAGATGTGGATGAATTTGAAGCTATTGTATCATATTGTCAAAGGGAATACACCTTTCCAAAATTATGCTTTCCATATTGATGTTTTTCAGTGGTGATAGTTTTTGAGCAGTAATTATAAAAGGGAAGGTGTCCAATCCTATGATTGAGAGTTTATTGACCACTCAAAATATAAGTCAGATCAATCTTGACATATGCCTTGTCCAAGAGGGCATTGTGTTAGCAGCCACATGTTCAAAGAAATCCATTTAGTCTAATATGCCTTGTTCTAACTTTAATTATAGTTGGGAATTCTCAGACTTGTGTACTTCAGCAAACGACTATTCTGGAGGAGAATACTAAGGAGCTTTAGTCCAAAAGTGAATACATAATATGATAATTGATAGAGTACAGTTTCAACCTTGATGCTGAATTGATGATCCAAATTTAAGAGGAATATTGAAAGAACTATTTGCATGAGGCATTAAAGCATTCTTGAAGAATCCCCTGAGGCAAAGCATAAACATATTTGTGAAGCCAATATGAGCAGAAATTAGTGAGGCATTTGACAAAGGCTCAAATACCTTCATGATCATATTTGATTGTAGCCCAAGGGAAATTTGTGTTTGAGGGCATGGGCAGTCATTGTAGCAACATAGAATATAGTGCATGATCTCAGGGGGAGATTGAAACCTAAAATATCTGGGCTTGAACCTTGGAGGACAACTGTTGATGTAATGAAACTCTGATTAAACCATGATGAAATCAAGTTTAGTGAAAGAAATGAAGAAGGGTAAAACATTGAGAAGTTCATCTCTATAATGTTGAAAATTTAAAATTTTAAAGATGACTTAGGACAGAAATTAAAACTACTAATGTCTCATTACTTGGTTAATGAGCCCCTATTTCTGTTTTCGAAACAATTGGTATCAGCTACTACAATTGGTTTCAGAGAAAGTACATAGTCAGGTGGAGCTGATTACATCTTTCTCAATTGATGTAAAAAAGAAAGAAAGAAAGAAAGAAAGAAAGAAAGAAGACAGTGATCAAAGTCGGAGAGAGTCATTTAGCCCTTTTCCCTTGATGTCAAAGGGGTAGAAATGAAAATAGTATTTCCATCAATGCCAAAGGGGGATATTGTTGGCAATGTGGCAATACAGGTCGTCATTGATGTAATTGACATTGACAATAGGTTTGTGATAATGATAATAGGTATTGATGGCATTTACAGTATTGAATCTACTATATAATCATGATTGGAATAGGGATACTAATGTTGCATACATTTCATATTTGTTGATATTATGGTGAATATGATGCCATGTCTATGTTGACAGAGCCATGGATGAGCTAGTATGATGACATAGCCATGGATGAGGTAGTATGGATTAGCCATGGCATTTACAACAATGTGCATTGAGAATGTAAGATGACATGAGCAGTGATGTATGATGTTCATGAGGTCAATATCCTTGTTCCTTGCATGGAGATAAGATATGTGCAAGAATCCTCCATGATCCGTAACATGTGCGTTGCGGCATGGAGCATGCATGGAGCTAGAAACTGGAGCTACTTGATGTTGCGTGGAATTGTTTGAGACAAAACTCCATCGTTTTGGGAAATGGCTTGTGAAGAAGATAACCATGAACTATCATGGAGTTGATATGAGATGATGAAGACCTCTCAGAGCTATCCATTTTGTAGATTCCTTATCCTGTATGTTTTTGAATCCTGCATTGGAGTAATAGTGTGCATTCTTGAATACTTCCGTTTGAAGAGTAAAATGTTGAAGTAGAAGCAGCTTCATCAAATGTGAATGTGGATGTGGGGGATGAACATGTCCTTGTTAACAATAAAAAAATTGAGGTGAGAGATGTTGAAGAAGGAGCATCATGCAATGTGAATGTGGATGATAGGCATGCGTCTATGAAAATTAATGATGAATATGATGAATTGTTGCAGGAATTGGGCGCAATAGGGATGTGCTTAAGTACCATACGGAGCAATAAAAAGCATCCGTAAAGAAGAGAATGAAGGTGGGTGAAATTAGAATAACTGTAGGCAAGAGACTCAATAACCATCTGACCAAGTGATCACCGGTGCAGATTGATTCAACGATTGCGATTTATCCCACATTGGGAACACGTTTGAGCTTTTATGTGTTTATATGCACTGACCTCACTATGGTTATTCGACACGTAGAGAGAAGGTATGCCGAGGGCTCTAGGTGCTTGGAATCCATGAGTAGTCACCATCCTAGAGCCCAGGATGACCTATCAGGCTCCCTTTTTTTGGAAGAAGTGACAATATTCGTTGA
Organism: Pseudotsuga menziesii; assembly: GCA_001517045.1. Classification (NCBI taxonomy): domain Eukaryota; kingdom Viridiplantae; phylum Streptophyta; class Pinopsida; order Pinales; family Pinaceae; genus Pseudotsuga; species Pseudotsuga menziesii. Next base: position 297,511 of record LPNX010541829.1, read on the forward strand.
TTTATTGAGGAGATGATCTCGTCCGTTGGATTCTATTGAAACAATGGACATATGAAGTGATTGTTGGATTAGGTGTGCTCATTATTTTGGTTGGTAGAAAGACCGCCATTTTAATCAGAGGTTTTAGCATAATGCCAATTTGAGCGATTGTATATGCTTATGGAAAGCATCCCAAATGTCGACTAAAGGTGCATTTAATTAAAATTGAAGTAAAATGTAAATCGATGAAAGGAGCATTTAGTATAATTGACGAACTTGAACAGGATTGTCATGAATTTCTTAACCAAATTTTGTTAATTAATTATGCTAAAAAACAAGTTACAAACAGAATATACTAACGTTATAACAAAGAGACACATCCTTATTCAAGAGGTAAGTCTACTTAGTTGGTTATGGAAATTGAAGGACTATATAGATAGAATTCATATATGAAAGAAAGGGTCTCAGGGTTCCATATTTAGTCAGAAGCAGAGTAGTGAGACAGTAGAAGAAGATTGAAGGTCAAATTTAGAAATCTAAGACTGTGCTAGAGAAGGACAAAATTACAGATGTGTGTCAAAGGTTATTGAAGATCAGTATAGTAGATTGTTGCAATAATACAAACACAAGAATACATGAAATGTAGAAGCAAAATCCAAAGTTTTAAATAGAGTAAAAATCCAGAGAGCAAGAGATGAAGTTTGACTGCAGAAAATTGGAACACCATACAAGTAGAGGTTGCAACAGATAAGTAGAAACTGCAGTACTTAATGATTCTAAGAAGACTTGAAGAACTGATAGTATCATTGTGTTTTTATGAACACCTAGAACATAGTACAATAAGAGAGTTATAAGTGTTATAACCCACGTAAAGGGAGGAAGGTTAGAGCAGGGAAAAACAAGTTCAAAGTCAAAATTCAGGACTTGTGTTAATGGATGCATGAATCAAATTCATTATGAAGAGAAACAAAGATTGAATTGCATTATGAAATTAGTTGGACATTAGCAAAAAATTCACATATTGATAATAAATTAAACTAGTCTGTGGTAGGGTGGTGCTAGGGCAGGCTACAAGCCTGTAGGGGGTCGTAGCCTCCTTCTAGTTGCATCTGGTAAATAGGGTGTCGAAGCATCCTTTCATCAATTGCTGATAAACTAGGGGGTTGTAGCCTCCTTCTAGTTTTAGCTGGTAAACGAGGTGTGGGAGCATCCTTTCAATCGTAGCTGAAACAACTCGGGGACAATATCTCCATCAAGTTGTAGCTTGAAAATAGTTTTATAAAAGAACAATTTATTAATAAGAAAAGAGTTGGTGGTTTTCCCTGTTGGGTTCCACGATAAAATATTGTGTTCATAAGGTTTTGTTATTCATCATATATTGCTTAATTGAATAATTAATGTGTGTTCTTAAGATCAATTAGAATTAATAAGTAAAAATTAGGCAATACCGATTCACCCCCTCTTAGGATTGTTGGATATTCCATTAGATTGTTATCTAGGTCTCGTATTTAATTGTAATTGCTTTTGTTTCAGTTTATGCTATTGCAGGGAATGTTATATTTCTATAATTATGTAACCTGCCACCTTCTTGCACATAATTATTCTTCCACATACAAATGTCATCACAGTGTATGGAAAATAAAGCTGATTGTTATTAACTTCTCTGAAACGTACACACGTCGACATTTTATTTACAGAGCAGCTGGATATACATTTATTTTTATTTTATATACTCTTCTGAGTCTGACACCTTGCATTGTCACTTTGTTTTAGAAGTTCAAAAGCTACTGCTTGGCATGAAAATTCCTATCAAGAAGACAAAAAGAGGGATTACATTCCTTAATTAACAACAAGCATAATTAAGTTTTATTAAATCCGCCATAGTATAAATCACTTAATTGCAGGTAGCGTAAATTACTTAGTTGGGACAGGTTAGAGGATTGCATTTTAGTTGGTTGACCTGAGTTGATTCACGAGATGGAAGAGTAAGTGGTATAGATTAGGCAATGGTTAAAGGAAGCACAAAATAGAAACAAGAGTTATGTTGATGCACACATATATGATAGAAGTTATGAGGTAGGGGATCACGTATTTATTCACATTAGACCAAATAAAAGAACCATTTGGTTTGGAAAAGGGACTAAGTTGTCACCTCGCTTCATAAGTCCATTCAAGATTCATGAGAGAATCAGATCGGTAGCTTATCATCTTTCCCTGATACCACACTTGCAAAAAAATCATAATGTATTTCATGTTTTAGTATTACGACATTACATAGATGATGAGACTCACAAAATTCATTGGAAGGACTTGCAGGTCTCAGATGAGGGAACCTTCATGGTCAAACCATTACGTATACTAGATCGTAGGTTTCGACAACTTCGTAGTCACCACGTGGACCGAGTTAAGTTCCAGTGGGACATGTATAGCCCAACATCTGCTACCTGGGAGGACATAGAGACTATGCGTTGAGATTTTCCCTCACTATTTTGACCATAACTTTGGGACGAAGTTTCCAGAAGGGTGGGTGTATGTAACGCCGCATATTTTGACTAGGAATATTTACCAGTCAAACTTATTAGACTGTATTTTCTTATTATTTATTGGACTCATCTAGATCGAGTAAACTATACTTTGGCATGTTAGACATGATTATATGTTGTTACTATTTGTATGAGGTGACTATGCTTATGCGGATTTTTTTATTATGATGTTATGATGTTATCATTTTCTATGCTTATGAGAATGCTATGATTATGATGTTATGTTATCATTTTCTATGGTTATGTTGATTCTTTGATTATGATGTTATGATGTTACTATGCTTATGTGATTACTACGTTGTAGTTATCATCAGATTCCTTTATTTCATAATGACAATGTGTGTTTGATTTCCATTATTGATATGATGTGATATGTATGATGTGGTACATGGATATCCACGCATGATGTGATTGATTTAATGATTTTTGTGATGAAAGTAAATGATGTTGATAATATGGACCAAATGTTGATTAAATATTTTTATGAATGTATGTTTGCAAAGTACTAACCCGCAAGGTTCTGGGGCTATGATGTGGTACATATCTTGCAGAGAGCCTTAATTACCAAAGCGATGATACGATGACACATTCTAATAATCTTGATAGCAACACAATATGGTTCGATAGGATATAGACCCAGTATTTTCAAAGGGATGGATGTATTTCCCACCTTATGTCACTATGATATCGAGGTCGTGGGAGGGTAGTGTTGAGACGTGATCCCCAAGTTGTTGTGATGATGACGATCGGATGCTTGCTAGGAGAGGCTAGGTCCGCTAGTTTGTTGAAACTACCACTCTCAGGTTCTATATGGCCGGGTCAGTATAGCTAGCATCCAGTTTGTACTAGCAGAGGAAGGAAAGGGAGGATGCAGATGTAGGTTAGGATGGGAGGATATGTAAGTTAGTATTGTTGAGGGTTGGGTATTTTATGATATCGAATAGGTCATGGTAGGTACCCACCTTGTTTGACTGGTTAAGTTAATAAGAACATAAAGGTAAGATAGGAAATCATAAAAGGGAGTAACTATTAAATAACTAAGAATGTTAAAGCAATTATATTATATATGTACACTTGTCCTGTTTGCTTGAAGGATTGTTAATGTCATTTAGAATTTATGTGTAGGAAAGATTAGGTATGTTTATAGTACATGTTTGACCTATGCATGTACTGGCCATGCATGCACACCTTGCACATGCATGCTAGTATCAATATACAAATACATTATATGTCGACTAATCGTATAAGTTGTAGCAGGAAATAAGATAGTTACACATTGATCAAGTCATATAATGGATGTTTAGTTGTTAGGGAATGTGTAAGAATAAGTCAACAAAACTATTTGTTAATTGTATGCAGACATCGTAATAAACAATTAAGATAAGTGTTGTTAGTATGAAATATCATTGACAAACATTAACCTTGGATAGTTGTATGGTTTAATTAGTATTCATGATTAATTAAAACAATAAATGTACTTTGTTTATTAAGAAAAGAGTACTAGATTAGTGCTAGGGTACTTAGTGATTACACAGATACATGTCGATGTTATTAATTGCAATGATAACATTTGTATTTTGAATCCCCATTTGAATTCATGTCATTGAACATTTTCAATTCTTGTTGAAATGAGAATTAGTATCATGTTTAGTTTCCATACTTTTTGTTTTTAGGATCCCACAGTCGCCATAACACATTTTCTTTTATTTATTTTCCTCCACTCTTAGCATTATGAAACACCAAAACAATTAGTCACATGTTATTGATGTAAATTCTAATGTCATTCAGGAATTTATTAGCAAGATTAATTGCAAATGTGTGACACAATAACAATTTTGAAAAGTAAACAATGGACATTGATATAACCCAAGGAAATGAGGTCATATTTTTTTTTCATGCTCACATTTTCCTCTCTCTAAAGGTACTAAAAATACTTTTCTCCCTTTTATATAATTTTTAATTTTAAAAAACTACAATTATGTGATATGACTCTGAATTTAACACTAATTTTTATCTTAATCGTCCTGTTCTATTCTGCCCTAGGCTCTGGGATTTAAATATCTGACCCGATGATATATATCGTAGGTATCATAACGTAGTCCTGAGAATCCAGGTCGAATGGATACAACTCACCTAAGTTCAGCTCACCAACTGAATGGCATGAATCATTGCTCTCCTTGGTTCAATGCAAAAAGAATACTATGGAAATGATGCATGCAATTTAGTTGATGAGCTAAACTTAGCCGAGTTGTGTCCACTTCACCTAGATTCTTAGGACTACGATCTTATACCTACGATATAGATCCTCGGGCCAGATATTTAAAGCTCAAAGCCTAGGGCAGAATAGATCTGGACGATTAAGATAAAACTTAGTGTTTTCAAAGTCATATCACTTAATTGTAGTTTTTAAAAATTAAAAATTATATGCGAAGGAACAAAGTATTTTTAGTATTTAAAACCTTTCACTACATTTTTATAAATCTAATTTTGATCTTCAATTCCTGCCTCCCCCCACTGCTGCTCCATTCCATCCATGTTTTGTGTTTTGAAGTAGTTTAATGAACATTAAAAAGCTTTTAACAATCCATTTCTCAAACCCTTGGCCCCATGGCAGTTTGTACCAAGGACTTCTGGTTTCCAAGTAAAATGACAAAGGTGTATTAGTAGAATAAGGTGGCAATGCCATGATTGTTTTTTTGTTTAAATTTTTAAGATATTTATTATTTGCAGAGTTGGCTGAAGCAAATAATGTTGAAATTCCTTATGTCCATTTTCTTAGTTGGATCCTAGAAGCTCATTTCTAAAATGTCCTACATGGGAATAATCTTCTAGATAGGGTAGTCATGGTGGTGAGCATGCATATAAAACCTTGGTAGTCATGTACAAATCTTTTTCTTTTGAATATTTAACAGAACCTTCATCGAGGGTTTGGATAAACCCTCGATCGAGGTTCTGCTAAGACCTACATTAAGGTATTTGAATACCTCGATCGAGATACGAAGCTCGATCGAGGTCCGGAAACACAGAGAATTAACCCTCTTACAGGAAAATAAATGTTTCTATGTGTCTTCTAGGAGTGTAAACGCTGCCATTCATGGCACACAACTGAGCGGAGTTCATACCGATAGATTCATCATTGAATCCTCTATCCATTGAGGTACATGTATGCGTTTTAGCATTCATATGGTTTTTTTTTAATTACTTCTAAAACTTACACTTAGAAAACCTAACCAACAACTTTGAAGCAGCCCAAAGAAAAATCCGCAGGGTAAAAAATACACATCAAATATTTCTGAAAAATATACATCCCACACATCGATGCGTCGCTTCAAAAGGGTATCTTTGGTTTTTCAATTTTTGAAAACAGTGAAAAAAGCTGTTGGACACACATGTGTATAAAATGATGTTGAAATCAGACGTGGTCACAAAAAATATGCAGACCATAGTGCATTTTGTGTAGATCATGCTCGTATATATATATTTTAAATTATTAATGTAAGATTGAATTATTGGGGATGGACACGAGCCACTTATTAACTTTTTCAAATTTTAAAGGTCATGCAGTTCATTAAATGCAAAATTTCACACATTAAATGACATCAGAATATTTAAAAAAAATATCATTAGGAAGGCAACATAATATTCTACAATTTGTTTTTTACTACAAGTCGAAATGCACATTCGAAATTCACATGGCATATATGCATTTCGAGGGATTCTATCTAGCACATGAGTAAAAAATAGGTTTTTATCGCCAAATTTGGCAAAAAAGTGTTACCCACCTTTATGGAATCACCCATATATAATTTTGATATATATGATTTACTTTGTTATAACAAGTTTAATATATCACTTAAAAAAATAAAACTTACTTGATTTGAGTTTAGAATATAACAAATATCCCATCACAACCACTCTAGCCTCTAAACTACTTAGGTTAGATGGTCGTTACAAAATGATGATAATGATAACTCAATGATTATGATATTATCTCTATAATAATTGTTTTTTTCCATGGAAACAAAATTGTAATTCATTATATTGAAAAATGAATCACATTATTAAAATGCAAATAAATACCACACATACATACCTTTATCATCTTAGATTGATATCATATGACTTGAGTACTATTATATACCTTTATCATCTTAGATCGATATCATATGACTTGAGTACTATTACTCATATACCTGATACATTTACAAAAATAAAAAGCTAGTGTGTAATCAGTTATATACCTGATACATTTATACATTTACAAAAATAAAAAGCTAGTGTGTAATCAGTTATATACCTGATACATTTACAAAAATAAAAAGCTAGTGTGTAATCACTTAAATACATAGAAAAGTAGTGCTCATCAACGACATTTAAAGAGACAATCCTTCTCAATTCTAACAAATAGAAAAAGAGTTAGCTAGGGTGTGGTCCCGAGTCAAGTTCAGTAGATGGTGTCATCTCTACCTTCCCACATATGTCGGGTTCGGGTTCCATCTTCTACCTGTAGACCCATCTTTGATAAGTGATCAAGTGACATATTTATTTTCCCTAAAAATATATTGATAAGGAGAAGGAGACAAATATAAAGGGCTTTCTAAATCCTTAAAACCCATTCATTCTTTAGTAAGGAGAGGGAGACAAATAGATTTATAGTGAACCACATTTACCCATAACCCTTTCCCATTAAGGGCTATCTAAATCCTTAAAACCCATTATAATTTGGGTAGATACATTCATGATATATTTTTTTTTAATAATTGAGAACCATTCTTGCGTAAAGAGACATAGATTTACAACGGACCATATTTACCCATAACCTTTCACCATTAAGGACCGTCAAAAAGTATCCAAATCCTTTTTGGACTCTCCAAATCCTATAACCCTTCACCAAATCCTTTTTGGACTCTCCAAATCCTATAACCCTTCACCATTAAGGACTCTCCAAATCCTCCTTTTTGTTGCTGATGCTTTGGCAAAACATGAATTGTGCTTGAGACCCCACCCTAACTCCTAACTCTTTTTGAAGAGAGAGAATTTTCCAAAATACCCAATGGTAAGAATTATCATTTGACTTCAAATATCATAAAAACCTAAAACACATCTTCTTAATGCATTCAATAGCACCCGTGGGAACAAAGGCTTAAAGAGAACAATATCTTGGTAAATCCTCGAGTATGGCCTTTATCATAACCCCATAATGATAATGAGATTATACACTTTCATTATAATTTAATATATATAGTAAAATAGCATGATGTTACCTATATACATAGGTGTCATTCTAATATATTATTTAAGACTAAGTTGATGCTACGAACAATGTGCTTAGTTAGAATGGGGTGAAATATAATCGTCGGTGAAAAACTTGATGTATAATGGACTTAATTAAAACAAGTTGGCGACGAATAAGTTGATTGATAGTTGCAAGGAGCATTCAAGTGGATGTTAGGTCATATATTTTGATATCTATAATGTTCTCATTTAGTTTGAGACTTGAGACCAAGTGTGTAGACAGAAAATGTCATGAAATGGCAATAGCCACATTTCTGTAATCGTGTAAACTATAAACTACCACCTTCTTCTCCTCAATCATTCAGCTTGAGGCACATACAAATGTCAATCACGCTGTATGGAAAATAATAAAGTTTCTTATTATAATACTAACTTCTCCAAAACGTGCATACATGATCTGCACTTTATTTACAGAGCAGCTGGTGATACGTTTATTTTTATTATTTGATATACTCTCCTACATCTTGCGTTGACACTTCGTCTCAGAATTTGCTGCCCGGCATGAAGATACCTGCCAAAAAAAAAAATGAGGGATTACATTCATTAATTAATTTACAGCAACCATAATCACGTTTTATTAAAACCGCCACAGTTCAATTAAATCACTGAATTAAAGCACGTAGTTTAAATTACTTACGAGCTGGGCGAGAGCGTTGTCTAATGTCACAGTGGCGCGGGGGCTGTTGGACGTCGCACGTATCGGGAAGGTGTCTTGCTCTCTCCAACTGTCCCTCCTCACGACCATACTTACCACCACGTCTTTCCTCTTCCTCTCTTTGTCTTTCACGCTCTTCCTCTTCCTCCCTTCGCCCGCGCCCTTCCTCCCCGCGGCGGCTGCGCCGCTCTTCCTCTTCCTCTCTTCGTCGTTCTTCCTCCTCGCGGCGGCGGCGCCGCTCTTCCTCTTCCTCCCTTCGGCGCTCTTCCTCCTCGCGGTGGCGGCGTCCTTGATTGGCTGCATCGGCCTGAGAATCCATGAAGTTGAGGTCCAAAGATTGGTCGAGAAATCGCTGTATCGCTTCACAACGGCATTGTGAAGGCAGCCGTTGCAACTCGTGGCAGCACCTCTCCGAAGGGCTCTGTCTCCGGCCCTCCAAGAAGTCCCGGCACGAAGACAATCTCCGCGGCTCGCATGAGCTGCCAGCTTGTTGTTGCAGATCCGAGATAGTAGCAATATCTCCAAAGTCATCGGCACCCACGGAGCTCCCCCAGTAGAAGAGGATGAGCAGGGCGAGGGCCAAGTAGTTGACAGTAGGAGTAGAGTAAAAGGCCATAGCTAACTAATATGATCAGTACTGTGTAGTGGATGTGGATGGATGAAAACAGAGGGCATGTGCGCAGTGTATTTATGGAGGAGGGCTGGGAGTGTATAAAAGGAGGTGTTTGTGACACGAAGCCATGAAATGCATGCACGCGGTTGTTACATTCCACGTAGAAACAATGAGAAAGAACGCCTCTGTGCCTTACGTTTCCAATCGCCGCGTCTTTCATCGATAGAATCAATGAAGACAAGTATCCTGGTAGGTACAGAGGACGTGACAGTCTCTCAGAACCTAGGTGCCAGGCTACTACCCTATACAAAAATGGCTAGCTAGTCTGCTCCATCACACCTATAATATCATCTACACTTGGTTGGCTTTCCTTGTGCTGTATTTGCAATCTTTCATCAAGTAAGATAAAAGAAAACTTAAATTATTTTGTAACTTCCGCAATTGTAATGGTTTACTTTTGATTAAAAGCCTGATTTTGGTTATACTTCAACTTTCATTACTGGCATATTGGGGGCTGAGCATCATGTGGGGATGGATCTCGGGAACATTCTAAATAGACATTTCAACTTGGGGGCTTTTTGGTTAGCAGTGATATTTCAACTTTCATTACTGGCATATTGGGGCTGGGCATCATGCGGGGATGGATCCTAGGTGTGGGGATGGCCTAAGCTCACCACCTTAACTACCGGTTTTACATGGGTTTCCCCATAAACTTAGCTAATATTGTTATGCTGGCTTATGTGATATTGTTATCACATTGATAATATTTTTATGTCACCAAATATTATGTCACCGCAGGGTGACATATATAGATGGCTCAGTGCAATTAAATTTATTTTAATTATTTTATGTTGTCTAATGTTTTTTAAAGTTACAAATTTTTTTAATTAAATATAAAATTAAAAAAATATTTACGTCATAAGGCGTTTTTCTCCGAACAAGTTTGGAAAAGTATTGTAGCTTTCGTCGTCTATGCGGCCAACCCTGCTCCTCCGCGTGTCCTCTTCGCGATCCGGTGGTCCTCCACATGTCCTCTTCTCGATCCGCTGGTCCTCCGCGTGTTTTAAAGTTCCGTTGCCCTGCTCTGTCCTGCAAGTTTCCGGTCGCTGCCTTGCTTTGTCCTGCAAGTTTCATTGTTCATGGGCTTTGCCGTGGCTGTTCAGTTTGTCAGAACCGCCCATTTCGCCTGCAAGTTTCATTTTTCATTGTTCATGGGCTTTGCCGTGAGTGTTGAGTTTGTCAGAACCGTACTTCTCCGGCGGTTCTGGAGCGCCGTGGGCGATATTTGGAGAGCTCGTCCTGTGTGAAAGACCAATGTTTTTTTCTCGGTTTGGAGGTGGTTGAACATCTTGTCATGGCGACCGCCCCTCCCTGCTGCATAAATGGCGTTTGCTGGTCAAATTTACTTTGCGTGGGTTTGCACAAAGAAGTTGCATTGTTTCGAGTTGTAGGAATTCTGATTCAAAGAGCCAAAGAACTACAAAAAACAGGTACGCAATTTTATTTCTATCGCAATTTCTGCCCTCTGCAAGCCGTTCATCAATTTCCACAAAACTGCCATTAAAAGAATCGGGCACCGCAGCTTAGAATAATTCAAAACCCCTGAATAGCTTAGAATATTTCAAAACCCCTCGTATAGCAATCGGGCACCGCAATTTCTCCTTGGCAACTGCTAAATTCATACCCTCTCGACACCATAACCTAGCAGACAAAAACCTTAATGGTGGTGGGTGTAATAGGGCCAAGCGGGAGCGGCAAGTCGACATTCCTTAGGGCGTTGAACAGGCTCTGGGAACCATCTGCCAACTCTGTATTTCTTGATTATCATGACGTAACCAAGCTCGACGTCCTTGCTCTTCGACGCCATGTCTGCATGCTCTTCCAAACACCTGCCCTCTTCAAAGGTCTGTAATTAATGAATTCACATTCATGTATTTCATGTATACAGGGAGGGTAGAAAAAAACACATCAAACCTTAAATTTTGTATCGCTCTGCGATAGAAATTCATCCCTGCAAATATTTTTATCGATAATAGAAGGTGGGGTATGCAAAGAATATTTGCCTACCAAAACGTAGTGGGCCTACATTTCGTTGTATGATAATCCCAAACACCCTGCTTCAAAACTTTGCATTGCCGCGGGTGAAAATGGCAGAAATCGTTGGTAATTCTCTCTCGTGTATGTATTTTTAAAGAACCTGTGTATGCTTGCTTTGAATATCTGAGTAACTTGAATCTGCATTCATAAAATGCCATTATTAAATCGCTCTGCGCGTCACTTTCATTGTTAAGTTGGGAAGTGAAGTGGTGTATCATTTAAGGTTTCAAAATCTCCACACTATATGAATAGTGTGCGGGCTCCATAGCCCAGGCCAGCTCTATGGTGTAGTTGGACTTTAATACTGTATTCAAAGCTTGGCTGTAGGAATGGGTTATACTGTAGGCTAAACCTTGTGGAACTGTCTATGGGTTATACTGTAGGCTAAACCTTGTGGAACTGTCTAGGGATGGCGTGAAGTAGTTGAAGTCTGTTTGTAGCGACTCTTGTCAGAACAGTAACTCTATCTACCCATACCTTGTCTTCTCTCCTCTAATCTAAAGACGTAGGTTTGGCGATAATCCCAACAGCCTTGGAATCGCCCCACGTCCATCAATAGGGGTCCGGCTGGTCCCACCTAGATGTCTTTCTTTTGTGCCATGGATCGTATTAAAAGCAATAATAACTCCGGCTTGGGCTGGGAGGGAGGTATATTGTCAAACAACAGCCTTCCTTCAACCCCACGCATTGGCAGGTCTCTTGTACGTCGTCCCGTTTTCAGAGTGCTAAAATAGCTATATAAACTGTTTTTCTCGATAATCGCCCTGGAACCATTGTAGCTATCTATCTTTGGTTTATTCCCTTAATCAATTTATCGGTTGGCTCTTTGGGGAATCCAAATTCTGTTCCAGCTCCTTGACCTCACTCAATTGGACACTCTGCTTCCTCCTAAAATTGATGGCCTATGCTCCTTAAATGTTGAATCAACGTAAGTAACAGCAATATGTATTGTCTAACGGATCTGTGGAACTGGACTTGGTGGACTAAAAGTGATAGGCTCCTTCCTACCAAAAGGGTAAAGGCATCTGTTTCCTTTTGGACCTGTTTAGGTGGCCAGTATCTGTGGTACTTGGTGAGGCTGAAAGTTACAAGTTCCTGGCTAAAGGCTTTGAATATCTGAGTAACTTGAATCTGCATTAAAATGAGATCGAGGTATTCATGAGACAGCTCAAAATATTTATGGATGGGACAACTAATGTTGCCTTCTGGCCTTCTCACATAATACTGGGGCTTTTAATTATAAGTAGAACAAAGTTTAAATATTCCTAGGCTTTTTCTAGGATAATAAGCAAAACAGAATTCTAAGTGTTTTAAGACTTTTGATATTCATTTTTGTTTGCAGAATATAAAGAAACCTGAATGCCCATGTTTGAACTGCTTAGGACTCTTTAGAATGTAACTAATGATTTGTAAAGATGAAGACTAGTGCTTGCTTTTGAAACAGTGCCAAAGGGATAAATATTTTAAACCTGTTGTTGTAAACAATTTGCGTCAAGAATAAACTTGGGCCTCTTTTACAAAAGTTAAAGATTTCCTAATAGTTGTATTAATGTTTGGAAACTCATTGATAGCTACCAAAGAGGTATTATAAAGGGTATTTAATGTTTGAAAATTTGACTACAGCTGCTGGAAGTGATTCTCATTTCTTGCAGCTTCACCTGATTGTACTTTTTTAGGATTGTGGTTTAAAGTATTCTGAGAAGTTCAAAAGAGGATTGAGATCCTGTTACCTATTAGTCTATATGGGACATAGGTCAAGTTGTAGTGATTTATTTTTGTTCTTGTATCAGTAGCGTTTACATAGGGTGAAAGTGGAATTATTCAATGGATACACTATGGAAGTGAATACAAAACAATGGAATGAGAAGGATCTATAGGCTTTGGAAGATAAGCATTTTAGTGTTTACGGTGTTCGATGTAACCTTCTTGTAGGGGATTGCCATGGTGTTGTTTTTACTACTATTACTATGATATTTTTTAGTATGTTTGCAATTGCTATTAGTTTTTACGTAGATTGCTCATCCATTGTTCTCCTTTGGCACACGTAGCGGATACACTATGGTACACTCAGCAAATCCATTGCAGCAGTAAGCTGTTAGGACAGTTATGATGAGGGTGCATGAGAGTAGTTTTGTAGACAACAGCGTGGTAGAGGTGCGTGCATGCTATGAATGTGCCAGTCTGCGAAATAATTCCAGTTTTACCCTTTCTTATTTTTAGAATTTGCTTTTCTAAGTTTAGTTTAGCTTTTCTTGAATTAGAGTAGGCACATGAGTATCAACTATTGATATATATTGTATCATTGTTTGCAAATTGTGTGTAACGTTTGTTTTATAAAATTTGGGTTGCTTTCGATAACATGTAGTTTAGTGATATGGTTTTCAAATAAGCAGGCCATAGTTATATGGCAGGGCTTGAATTATTCAATTTGGATTTCATAGAAACTATATCCTGTTTGGTAGGGCTGAAAATTTGCAAACTGTGTGGTTAATTTTCTATTTCATAAAGTTTTTGGGTAGTGGCTTGTTTGCCATAGTCTGTCTATATACTAGCAATTTTGTAAATTGTTGCTAAAGTGTTATTGGCAGTATCTATTTTCAGGGTGACCTTGTTTCCATTGATGCTTGATCTTGATATTCACATCTACAATGTGTTTTCTTTGAAGAATTTTTCGTTTTGAAATTAAACAGGTAAAGAAAAATGATGGTTTCTGTTTTTTCTATTGTTTGCAAATTGTGTGTAATGTTTGTTTTATAAAATTTGGGTTGCTTTCGATAACATGTAGTTTAGTGATATGGTTTTCAAATAAGCAGGCCATCGTTATATGGCAGGTCTTGAATTTTTCAATTTGCATTTCATAGAAACTATATCCTGTTTGGTAGGGCTGAAAATTTGCAAACTGTGTGGTTAATTTTCTATTTCATAAAGTTTTTGGGTAGTGGCTTGTTTGCCATGGTCTGTCTATATACTAGCAATTTTGTAAGTTGTTGTTAAACTGTTATTGGTAGTATCTATTTTCAGGGTGACCTTGTTTCCATTGATGCTTGATCTTGATATTCACATCTACAATGCATTTTCTTTGAAGAATTTTTTGTTTTGAAATTAAACAGGTAAAGAAAAATGTTGGTTTATGTTTTTTCTATTGTTTGCAAATTGTGTGTAATGTTTGTTTTATAAAATTTGGGTTGCTTTCGATAACATGTAGTTTAGTGATATGGTTTTCAAATAAGCAGGCCATCGTTATATGGCAGGTCTTGAATTTTTCAATTTGCATTTCATAGAAACTATATCCTGTTTGGTAGGGCTGAAAATTTGCAAACTGTGTGGTTAATTTTCTATTTCATAAAGTTTTTGGGTAGTGGCTTGTTTGCCATGGTCTGTCTATATACTAGCAATTTTGTAAGTTGTTGTTAAACTGTTATTGGTAGTATCTATTTTCAGGGTGACCTTGTTTCCATTGATGCTTGATCTTGATATTCACATCTACAATGCATTTTCTTTGAAGAATTTTTTGTTTTGAAATTAAACAGGTAAAGAAACATGTTGGTTTATGTTTTTTCTTGTTTTAATATTTGTTTTTCCAATTATTTAAAGGGTATTTCAAGTTTCTATACAGCGACAATGACTTCTGAATTTCCAAATTATTTTACTTTCATAGAATAGGCCTTAGTTCTCTTAATACACTTTTATACGCATAATTTACTCCATGTTAGTTTCTTTTGGCATTCTTGAATATAAATATATTTGTTAATTATCTTGTCCAGGAATGGATGTGGGTGTCTCATTAATGGAGGAAGCTTGTTGTTCAAGTTATGGGAAGAACTTTGTCTGAGTTTATGTATCTTATCGCTCTGTTCCTTGTAGATCTAAGTTTCGGACTATTTATGGTCCACGAATACCCCTCTGCAAGCCCAGTTCTTCGCACAAGATAGGCCCCGGTAAGTAAACCCCTCAATGAAGAATGTGTTTTGAATTTCTTGAATATCTTGTATGCATGTGTTCTAAATGGAGTTAAAACGACAGGGTATATTCTGTGAAAATTCGCTTCCTTTTTCTCCTTCTTGAGTTAAGATGGCACAACATTTTCATGTGGAATCTGGGGAATTCATGCCTATCTTGTAGAAAATCCTAATAGCAATAAAGGCACAGGAAAACTGACAACCAATGAGTTTCCATAGTTGGGGACTCCAATGCATTCTACAACAGAAGAGGTAGACTCCATCTCTTCTCCAACAACAAAAAATAACAAAAAGCAAACCCAAATAAGTGTTTCCGCCCAAAACTTAGAAAGGGTAGTTGGAAATATAGAAAATTTGGGAAAAGTTTAGCCTAACAGTGAACTAACACTGTGTGGGTTTCCAGCTCTACTTGGTTGTTTGCATGTAAAATAGATAGAAAATATCCCAGACACTATTTTCTTATAGCTCCATCACATGCCCAGAGTTTGTTTCCTCATTAATTCTAAGGGCCTCGTATTACTCACTTGTTATGAGTGATGTTACATTGTGTGTAGAGGAGGGCTCTCAGATGGTTGTGTTGCTATGTTGGTTGGTTGGGATTAAATTTTTTTGCAAACGAAGTAATTGTAACATGTCTTTCGTAATTGTAATTCCTGACTTTGGTAATTCTAACATCTTAATTGTAACATCACAAGACATTTGTAAAATCATATTTTTAAAATTCTTATGTGGGTAATTGTAACTTTTTGATTCACTTTACATTGGCCCTTTTTTTGAATTCCTAGGTTGGTAATTGTATCTTTTTAAGTTATCATACATTGGGAAAGTGGAAATAGTTTAAAATCAATTTTTGGGGCAATGGAGAGTGGCATAAAAATACTATTATTTTAAATTTTACATGGTGTAGGTGTAGCTTTTTCAATATATTTTTCGTATTGGTTAATTTCTCAATATACTTGAACAATCAAACTTGAGGTTCTTGGTTAATTTGGAATGAGCTTAAGCATGTTTATGGTCTCTTTTGGTAATGTATTGAATTATTAAGATAACATTAAGTTGTATTGCTATTTTGGAAGGGGAGGTATTGACATTATTAAGATATCATTTAGGTTGTATTGTTATTTTGAAAGGGGAGGTATTGACATTTGGACATGTTTTAGCAAGTGGTTTAGTTTTTAGGTTAAGCAAAGTTACAAGTGTATTTAGTGATTTAAGGTTAGTGCTACTTTTGGTAAGATTAATGAAATTTGGTGATGTACATTTACAATTTAAGTAAAAGTTCGTAGCAACCTGTGATTTGACTCTTCGAGTAGGTGTTTATTACGCCGTAGGGAGTTTTTCTCCAAACAAGTTCGGAAAAGCACTGTAGCTTTCGTCGTCTATGCGGCCAACCCTGCTCCTCCACGTGTCCTCTTAGCAATCCGGTGGTCCTCCGCATGTCCTCTTCTCGATCCGCTGGTCCTCTACGTGTTTTAAAGTTCTGCTTCCCTGCTCTGTCCTGCAAGTTTCCGGTCGCTTCCCTGCTCTGTCCTGCAAGTTTCATTGTTCATGGGCTTTGCCGTGGCTTTTGAGTTTGTCAGAACCGCCCATTTAGCCTGCAAGTTTCATTTTTCATTGTTCATGTGCTTTGCCGTGAGTGTTGAGTTTGACGGAACCGCACTTGTCCGACGGTTCTGGAGTGCCGTGGGTGATATTTGGAGAGCCCGTCCTGTGTGAAAGACCAGTGTTTTTTTCTCGGTTTGGCATTTATTCTCGGTTTGGAGGTGGTTGAACATCTTGTCATGGCGACCACCCCTCTAATCTACAAGTACTTGTATCTCTTACAAACCAAATAATAGGGTAGTGTCTCATAACTACAAGATGGTTTGTTTTTACATGGAACCACTTTCATAATTCCCAATATTGTTGATTCTCAGAAAACAACTTTTGCAACAATTAACCCCAGCTACTTACCCAAGGGAGCCTTTTACATAGAACCACTCTTCCAAAATTACCAATGTAGTTGTTTCTTAGAAAACAGTTTTTGCCACATTTACCTCAGCTTTTTACCCAATCCCTTATACCTAGAAGGGCTTCATAAAAGCAACAATTAAAATCCAGAATATACTTGGTTCTTAAGGTGGAATTTACAGTTTCATAGTAAAAATCCAGAATATTGTAGAGATTACAGGCAGCTAACAAATGGAAAATATAGAATTCTCCAATCAAGAAACATTTGTATTTAAGGAAACCAAAATGGATAAAGGATTCAAATTTGTTTGAAAGAAAGGGGCGAGAAGCAATTTTCTGAAATTAATCCCAACAATTGCTACTAGAACAAACTGTATCAATGTCACTTTGGTTGGTAGGCATTAAAATTGAAAAATGTTCATTATGAAAAACTAAACTTAAAAATCACCGGTGGTATTACAAATAGAACCAAGAGAACAAAGATGTTAGAGTTGCTTACCTTTATCCAATTTGTAAGCAGATGAATGTCTATGTTCAATGCATGGAATACATCTTTTAGCTTTAGTGAACCTTCTATAATGCGCATAACTATATGTACATAGACACCAGACCAATGGAGTGCCCCTGTATTCTCTGGGTGCATAGCTATTAAAAGGCACGAGGGGGATTGCATATGTAGTCCGCTTTTGCATATTTTCTTAATAGGAATAAAATAAAATAACAAGCTATAGAAAAAAACAAAAAGGCGACACGCGGAGAACCAGCAGATCACGAAGATGACACGCAGAGAAGCACGGTTGGTTGAATAGACGACAAAATGAACATTGGTTTCCAAACAATTCTCTTCCTTGTACAGTACAGTGATTTCTGGAGAGCCGTGACTCTTGTCCAACGATTCTGGATTGTTGCGAGGTGATTTCTTGAGAGCCCCTCCTATGAAAGAGCTCGTATTGTAGCAAGAGCCCGCTTTGCCCTTTCACTCCCTCTATGAGCCACAAAGCATTCAATTTGAATGAATGGTTCTTTTGCTGACATGGATGTGCCTATCAGCCTTCTTGTTATGCTCCTAATTCATATGTTTCTTGTTCTCTCATGAATTATTTCAGATAGATTTTCTAACATATTGCTACAGGAATGATGATAAAAATCTGCCCTTGGCAGACTTTATGCTTTTCTGTCCCCATTTTGGTTGGAGGGTCGGAATTCTCCAACTTTTAAGCTATCAGAGAAATCCCCAAATGTATTTGCATTTGTGGAATTCTTCTGCATTCTGGAGGTCATCTTAGAGAGGAATGTAACGAAAAAATGTGGCACTTCTTTGAAAAGAAGAGCCTTCTCTTCAATAGACATATTTGAAATTTTTTTGAAGGGTAAATTTGCTATGGAGTTATTATGCAAATCTGAAGTAGTTATTGAGGATTGTTTTGCCACATTTCACAAAAAAATGACTTTGCTTATGCATGGAAGTAATAAAAATTATCGTTATTTTATGGAATTAAATAACTTTTATTATGTTATGGTTATAAATAGCCAACAAGCTCTTCACCTAGGATAATAGACGCACAAACACTAGATTAAAGCTTCTGGCTCTTTGGGCACTACTTTCAGATGCCATTAATTTTGGGTTCTCTCTCTTATCTGTACTTGGGGATTCATAGTGTTTCTCTCCGAACATGTTCGGAAAAACACCCCATTTCTGAGTCATTGGTGTGATGACATTCTTTCTCTG
The DNA here is from genome assembly GCA_001517045.1 of Pseudotsuga menziesii. Lineage (NCBI taxonomy): Eukaryota > Viridiplantae > Streptophyta > Pinopsida > Pinales > Pinaceae > Pseudotsuga > Pseudotsuga menziesii. The sequence goes on from LPNX010541829.1 coordinate 316,331, forward strand.
CTGCATCATGTCCCTTTAGTGACCATCAATCATATATTCTACTGCGAGCATAACTACCAAGCTGACTGTCTCTCCAAACACACTCTTTTGTTGGCCCCGGGGCATGGGGAATTTTCTGGCTCTTTAGATGGTATGATCATTGATCATGGGATATTTCAGTTATTTTGGCTTGTGTCAGGTTTTGCCCTTTCACTCTCTTTTTGAGGCACAAGCATTCAGTTTGAATGAATGGTTCTTTTGCTGACATGGATGTGCCTATCAACCTTCTTGTTATGCTCCTGATTCATATGTTTCTTGGTCTCTCACGAATTGTTTCAGCTAGATTTTCTGACTTGTTGCTACATGAATGATGATACAAGTCTGCCCTTGCCACACTTTATGCTTTTCTATCCCCAATTTGGTTGGACGGTTGGAAATCTCCGACTTTACAGCTATCAGATAGATTCCCCAAAGTATTTGCAATTGCGGAATTCTTTTGCATTCTAAAGGTGCTCTTAGACAGGAATGTAACGAAAAAAATGTGGCACTTCTTTGCAAAGAAGAGCCTTCTTTTCAATAGACATATTTGAAAGTTTGTTAAAGGGTAAATTTGCTATAGAATTATTATGCAAATTTGAAGTAGTTACCGGGGATTGTTTTGGCACATTCCACTCTTCGCAATCCGGTGATTCTCCACATGTCCTCTTTGCAATCCGGTGCTCCTAGCACTTAACCCCCATCCCTGCGTGTTTGCTTCATGGTCCGCTGGTCCTCCGCGTGTTTTCAAGTTATCGAGGATTGTTTTGAAATTCTCCTGCATTCTAGAGGTGCTCTTAAATAGGAATGCAACGAAAAAATGAGGCGCTTGTTTGAAAAGAAGGTCCTTCTCTTCAATAGACATATTTGAAAGTTTGTTAAAGGGCACCATGACAAGATGTTCAACCACCTCCTCCATGAATAGAAAGCTATATACTAAATTCAGAAGAAATGCCAAACTGAGGAAAAATACACTTCATGTTTAAGATGGGCTCTTTCAGAAGACTACCTCTCCAGGAATCACCCACGACACTTTAGAATCACCGGGCACCTACGGTTTTGACCAGCTCAACAGTCACGGCAAAGCCTATGAACAATGCTCAGCAAAGAGGTGGAAAACAAAGAGGTGAAAAACACACGAACACTGAAACTTGTAGGAGAAACCACGCAGAGGACCAACAGATCAGGAAGGAGACACCGAGGGATCGGGGTTGATTATGGCTCTTTGGGCACTGCTTTCGATTGCCATTCCTTTGGGGATCCCTCTCTTATCTGTATTTGGGGATTCACATGTTAGCATCCCTTGCGTGAATAGAACTGCTTCATTGAACACGCCACTTTTGAGTCATTGGTGTAATGACATTCTTTCTCTGCTGCATCATGTCCCTTTAGTGACCATCAATCATATAATCTATCATGAGCATATCTAGCAGCCTAACAGTCTCTCCAAATAGGCTCTTTCATTGGCCCCGAGGCATCAGGGATTTTTTGGGATCTTTAGATGGTATGATCATTGATCATGGGATATTTTAGTTATTTTCCCTTGTGCCGAGCGTTGCCCTTTCACTCTCTTTATGAGGCACAAGCATTCAATTTGAATGAATGGTTCTTTTGCTGGCATGGATGTGCCTATCAGCCTTCTTGTTATGCTCCTAATTCATATGTTTTTTTGTCTGTCACGAATTATTTCAGATAGATTTCCTGACCTGTTGCTACAAGAATGATGAGAAAAAGTCTACCCTTAGTAGACTTTATGCTTTTCTTTCCCCATTTTTGTTGGATGATTAGAATTCTCTAGCTTTATAGCTATCTGCATTTGCGGAAATGTTGTGCGTTCTCAAGGTGCTCTTACAGAGGAAGGCTCTTCAATAGACATATTCGAAAGTTTGTTGAAGGGTAAATTTGGTATGAAGTTATGATGCAAATCTGAAGTAGTTATTGAGGATTGTTTTGGCACATTTCACAAAGAAAATAACTTTGCTTATGCATGGAAGTAATAAAATTTATCGTTATTTTATGGAATTAAATAACTTTTATTATCTCATGGTTATAAATAGCCAACAAGCTCTTAACCTAGGATAATACACACACCAACACCAGATTAGAGCTTCTGGCTGTTTGGGCACTACTTTCAGTTGCCATTCATTTTGGGATCCCTCTCTTATTTGTATTTTGGGATTCACAGGTTATCATCTCATGGGTGAACAAAACTGCTTCATTTAACACCCCACTTCTGAGTCATTGGTGTGATGACATTCTTTCTATGCTGCATCATGTGCCTTTAGTGACCATCAATCATATCTATCGTGAGCATATCTAGCAGGCTGACAGACTCTCCATACAGGCTCTTTCGTTGGCCCCGGGGCATGGGGAATTTTCTGGATCTTTAGATGGTATGATCATTGATCATGGGATATTTTAGTTATTTTGGCTTGTGCTGATCTTTTCCCTTTCACTCTCTTTATGAGGCACAAGCATTCAGTTTGAATGAATGGTTCTTTTGCTGACATGGATGTGCCTATCAGCCTTCTTGTTATGCTCCTGATTCATATGTTTCTTGGTCTTTCATGAATTATTTCATATAGCTTTTTTGACCTGTTTCTACAGGAATGATGAGAAAAGTCTGCCCGTGGCAAACTTTATGCTTTTCTATCCCAATTTTGGTTGGATGGCTTGAATTCTCCGGCTTTACAGCTATCAGAGAGATCCGCAAATGTATCTGCATTTGTGGAATTCTTTTGCATTCTGAAGGTGATCTTAGAGAGGAATGTAACAAAAAAAAGGTGGCACTTCTGCATTCTAAAGGTGATCTACAGTTTTGGCCATAGTGGGGGATTGTCTTGCGGGTTTTCCTTTCTTTGTTCCCCTGCATTGCCTGCAAGTTTGGTTCTTCATTTTCGGTGATCCAAGACCACCTTATAATATGATGTTCTGTTTGAAGAAAATATTCAATATCTGAAATACAACAAATTATTCAGGGGTTTTAAATTATTCTAAGCTCTACGAGAATAGCGTTTTAGTCGCCGGCCTAGCTGCAGTGCTTGATTCTTTTAATGGCATTTTTGTGGAAATTGATGAACGGCTTGCAGAGGGCAGAAATTGTGATAGAAATGAAATTGCGTACCTGTGTTTTTGTAGTTCTTTGGCTCTTTGAATCAGAATCCATGCAACTAGAAACAATGCAACTTCTCTATGCAAACCCACGGAAAGTAAATTTGACCAGTAAATGCCATTTCTGCAGCAGGGAGGGGCGGTCGCCATGACAAGATGTTCAACCACCTCCAAACCGAGAATAAATTCCAAACCGAGAAAAAAACACTGGTCTTTCACAGGACGGTCTCTCCAAATATCGCCCACGGCGCTCCAGAACCGCTGGAAAAGTGTGATTCTGACAAACCCAACACTCACGGCAAAGCCCATCAATAATAAACTTGCAGGCGAATTGGGCGGTTCTGACAAGGTCAACATCCACGTCAAAGCCCATGAACAATGAAACTTGCAGGACAGAGCAGGGCAGCGACTGGAAACCTTGTCCTCGGCCTGAAAAACACGTGAAGGACCAACGAAACTTTAAAATACACTGAGAACCAGCGGATCACGAAGAGGACATGTGAAGGACCACCGGATCGCGAAGAGGACATATGGAGGAGCAGGGTTGGCTAGATAGACTATGAAGGGAACAATGTTTTTTTATTGCCATTCATTTCAGGATCCCTCTCTTATCTGTATTTGGGGATTCACATGTTAGCATCTCTTGCGTGAACAGAATTGCTTCATTGTGACACACCACTTATGAGTCATTGGTGTGATGACATTCTTTCTCTATTGCATCATGTCCCTTTAGTGACCATCAATCATATCTACCGCGAGCATAACTAGCATCCTGACAGTCTCTCCAGATAGGCTCTTTCCTTGGCCCCGAGGAATACGGTTTTTTTTGGATCTTTAGATGGTATGATCATTGATCATGGGATATTTTAGTTATTTTTCCTTCTGCCGAGCGTTGCCCTTTCACTCTCTTTATGAGGCACAAGCATTCAGTTTGAATGAATGGTTCTTTTGTTGGCATGGATGTGCCTATCAGCCTTCTTGTTATGCTCCTAATTCATTTGTTTTTTTGTCTATCACGAATTATTTCAGATAGATTTCCTGACCTGTTGCTACAGGAATGATGAAAAAAAGTCTACCCTTAGCAGACTTTATGCTTTTCTTTCCCCACTTTGGTTGGATGACTGGAATTCTTCGGCTTTACAGCTATCTGCATTTGCAGAATTGTTGTGCATTCTGAAGGTGCTCTTATAGAGGAATGTAAGGAAAAAATGTGGCCCTTCTTTGCAAAGAAGAGCCTTCTCTTCAATAGACATATTTGAAAGTTTGTTGAAGGGTAAATTTGGTATGAAGTTATGATGCAAATATGAAGTAGTTATTGAGGATTCTTTTGGCACATTTCACAAAGAAAATAACTTTGCTTATGCATGGAAGTAATAAAATTTATCGTTATTTTATAGAATTAAATAACTTTTATTATATTATGGTTATAAATAGCCAACAAGCTCTTAACCTAGGATAATACACGCACCAACACCAGATTAGAGCTTCTGGCTGTTTGGGCACTACTTTCGGTTGCCATTCATTTGGGGATCCCTCTCTTATCTGCATTTGGGGATTCACAGGTTATCATCTCATGGGTGAACAAAACTCCTTCATTGAACAACCTGCTGATAGGCATAAGAAAGCTGATGTGCCTATCATCCTTCTTGTTATGCTCCTAATTCATATGTTTTTTTGTCTGTCACAAATTATTTTAGATAAATTTCCTGACCTGTTGCTACAGGAATGATGAGAAAAATTCTACCCTTAGCAGACTTTATGCTTTTCTTTCCCCACTTTGGTTGGATTACTAGAATTCTCCGACTTTACAGCTATCTGCATTTGCGAAATTGTTGTGCATTCTTAGGGTGCTCTTATAGAGGAATGTAAGGAAAAAAAGTGTCCCTTCTTTGCAAAGAAGAGCCTTCTCTTCAATGGACATATTTGAAAGTTTGTTGAAGGGTAAATTTGGTATGAAGTTATGATGCAAATCTGAAGTAGTTATTGAGGATTGTTTTGGTACATTTCACAAAGAAAATAACTTTGCTTATGCATGGAAGTAATAAAATTTAACGTTATTTTATGGAATTAAAAAACTTTTATTATGTTTTGGTTATAAATAGACAACAAGCTCTTAACCTAGGATAATAGATGCACCAGCACCAAATTAGAGCTTCTACCTATTTGGTCGTTGCTTTCGGTTGCCATTCATTTGGGGATCCCTCTGTTATCTGTATTTGCAGATTCACAGGTTATCATCTCTTGGGTGAAGAGAACTGCTTCATTGAACACCCCACTTTTGAGTCATTGGTGTGATGACATTCTTTCTTTGCTGCATCATCTCCCTTTAGTGACCATCAATCATATCTACCACGAGCATAACTAGCAGGATGACAGTCTCTTCAAACAGGCTCTTTCGTTGTCCCCGGGGCATGGGGAATTTTCTGGATCTTTAGATTGTATGATCATTGATCATGGGATATTTTAGTTATTTTGGCTTGTGTCGGGATTTTCCCTTTCACTCTCTTCTTGAGGCACAAGCATTCAGTTTGAATGAATGGTTCTTTTGCTGACATGGATGTGACTATCAGCCTTCTTGTTATGCTCCTGATTCATATGTTTCTTGGTCTCTCACGAATTCTTTCAGCTAGATTTTCTGACCTGTTGCTATAGGAATGATGATACAAGTCTGCCCTTGCCACACTTTATGCTTTTCTGTCCCCGTTTTTGTTGGACGGCTGGAAATATCCGACTTTACAACTATCAGAGAGATCCCCAAATGTTTCTGCATTTGCGGAATTCTTGTGCATTCTCAATGTGCTCTTATCCGCAAATGTATCTGCATTTGCGGAATTCTTCTGCATTCTAATGGTGATCTTAGAGAGGAATGTAACGACAAAAAATTGTGGCACTCCTTTGCAAAGAAGAGCCTTCTCTTCAATACACATATTTGAAAGTTTGTTGAAGGGTAAATTTGGTAAGAAGTTATGATGCAAATCTGAAGTAGTTATTGAGGATTGTTTTGGCACATTTCACAAATAAAATAACTTTGCTTATGCATGGAATAAAAAAAAATTATGCTTATTTTATGGAATTAAAAGAATTTTATTATGTTATGGTTATAAATAGCCAACAAGCTCTTATAAAATAACTTTGCTTATGCATGGAATTAAAAAAATTTATGCTTATTTTATGCAATTAAGAACATTTTATTATGTTATCATTATAAATAGCCAAGAAGCTCTTAACCTAGGATAATAGATGCACCAGCACCAAATTAGAGCTTTTGCCTATTTGGTCACTTCTTTCGGTTTCCATTCATTTGGGGATCCCTCTGCTATCCGGATTTAGGGATTCACAGCTTATCATCTCTTGGGTGAAGACAACTGCTTCAATTAACACCCCACTTTTGAGTCATTGGTGTGATGACATTCTTTCTTTGCTGCATCATGTCCCTTTAGTGACCATCAATCATATCTACCGCGAGCATAACTAGCAGGCTGAAAGTCTCTACAAACAGGCTCTTTCGTTGGCCCCGGGGCATGGGGAATTTTCTGGATCTTTAGATGGTATGATCACTGATCATGGGATATTTCAGTTATTTAGGCTTGTGCCGCGCTTTACCCTTTCACTCTCTTTTTGAGGCGCAAGCATTCAGTTTGAATGAAGGTTCTTTTGCTGACATGGATGTGCCTATCAACCTTCTTGTTATGCTCCTGATTCATATGTTTCTTGGTCTCTCATGAATTGTTTCAGCTAGATTTTCTGACCTGTTGCTACAGGAATGATGATACAAGTCTGCCCTTGCCACACTTTATGCTTTCCTGTCCCCGTTTTGGTTGGATGGCTGGAATTATCCGGATTTACAGCAACCAGAGAGATCCGCAAATGTATCTGCATTTGTGAAATTCTTCTGCATTCTGAAGGTGATCTTAGAGAGGAATGTAACGAAAAAAAAATGTGGCACTCCTTTGCAAAGAAGAGCCTTCTTTTCAATACACATATTTGAAAGTTTGTTGAAGGGTAAATTTGGTATGAAGTTATGATGCAAATCTGAAGTAGTTATTGAGGATTGTTTTGGTACATTTCACAAATAAAATAACTTTGCTAATGCATGGAATTAAAAAAAATTATGCTTATTTTATGGAATTAAAAGAATTTTATTATGTTATGGTTATAAATAGCCAACAAGCTCTTATAAAATAACTTTGCTTATGCATGGAATTAAAAAAATTTATGCTTATTTTATGCAATTAATTTTTTTTTATTATGTTATCGTTATAAATAGCCAACAAGATCTTAACCTAGGATAATAGATGCACCAACAATGATGATACAAGTCTGCCCTTGGCAGACTTTATGCTTTTCTGTCCCCATTTTCTTTGGATGGCTGGAATTATCTAGCTTTACAGCTACCGGAGAGATCCGCAAATGTATCTGCATTTGCGGAATTCTTTTGCATTCTGATGGTGATCTTAGAGAGGAATGTAACGAAAAAAAAATGTGGCACTCCTTTGCAAAGAAGAGCCTTCTCTTCAATACACATATTTGAAAGTTTGTTGAAGGGTAAATTTGGTATGAAGTTATGATGCAAATCTGAAGTAGTTATTGAGGATTGTTTTGGCACATTTCACAAATAAAATAACTTTGCTTATGCATGGAATACAAAATTTTTATGCTTATTTTATGGAATTAAAAGAATTTTATTATGTTATGGTTATAAATAGCCAACAAGCTCTTATAAAATAATTTTGCTTATGCATGGAATTAAACATTTTTATGCTTATTTTATGCAATTAAAAACATTTTATTATGTTATTGTTATAAATAGCCAAGAAGCTCTTAACCTAGGATAATAGATGCACCAGCACCAAATTAGAGCTTTTGCCTATTTGGTCACTTCTTTTGGTTGCCATTCATTTGCGGATCCCTCTGTTATCTGGATTTGGGGATTCACAGCTTATCATCTCTTGGGTGAAGACAACTGCTTCAATTAACACCCCACTTTTGAGTCATTGGTGTGCTGACATTCTTTCTCTGCTACATCATGTCCCTTTAGTGACCATCAATCATATCTACTGCGAGCATAACTAGCAGGATGAAAGTCTCTCCAAACAGGCTCTTTCATTGGCCCCGGGGCATGGGGAATTTTTTGGATCTTTAGATGGTATGATCATTGATCATGGGATATTTCAATTATTTAGGCTTGTGCCGGGCTTTACCCTTTCACTCTCTTTTTGAGGCACAAGCATTCAGTTTGAATGAATGGTTCTTTTGCTGACATGGATGTGCCTATCAGCCTTCTTGTTATGCTCCTGATTCATATGTTTCTTGGTCTCTCACAAATTGTTTCAGATAGATTTTCTGACCTGTTGCTATAGCAATGATGATAAAAGTCTTCCCTTGGCATACTTTATGCTTTCCTGTCCCCATTTTGATTGGATGGCTGGAATTATCCGGCTTTACAGCAACCAGAGAGATCTGCAAATGTATCTGCATTTGCGGAATTCTTCTGCATTCCGAAGGTGATCTTAGAGAGGAATGTAACGAAAAAAAAATGTTGCACTCCTTTGCAAAGAATAGCCTTCTCTTCAATACACATATTTGAAAGTTTGTTGAAGGGTAAATTTGGTATGAATTAATGATGCAAATCTGAAGTAGTTATTGAGGATTGTTTTGGTACATTTCACAAATAAAATAACTTTTCTTATGCATGGAATTAAAATTTTTTATGCTTATTTTATGGAATTTAAAAACTTTTATTATGTTTTGGTTATAAATAGCCAACAAGCTCTTAACCTAGGATAATAGATGCACCAGCACCAAATTAGAGCTTCTACCTATTTGGTCACTGCTTTCGGTTGCCATTCATTTGGGGATCCCTCTGTTATCTGTATTTTCGGATTCATAGGTTATCATCTCTTGGGTGAAGAGAACTGCTTCATTGAACCCCCCACTTTTGAGTCATTGGTGCGATGACATTATTTCTCTGTTGCATCATCTCCCTTTAGTGACCATCAATCATATCTACCGCGAGCATAACTAGCAGGATGACAGTCTCTTCAAATAGGCTCTTTCGTTGTCCCCAGGGCATGGGGAATTTTCTGGATCTTTAGATTGTATGATCATTGATCATGGGATATTTCAATTATTTTGGCTTGTGCAGGGATTTTCCCTTTCACTCTCTTCTTGAGGCACAAGCATTCAGTTTGAATGAATGGTTCTTTTGCTGACATGGATGTGCCTATCAGCCTTCTTGTTATGCTCCTAATTCATATGTTTCTTAGTCTCTCATGAATTGTTTCAGCTAGATTTTCTGACATGTTGCTACAGGAATGATGATACAAGTCTGCCCTTGCCACACTTTATGCTTTTCTGTCCCCGTTTTGGTTGAACAGCTGGAAATCTCTGACTTTACAACTATCAGAGAGATCCCCAAATGTATCCGCTTTTAGTATTATTCCAATTTAGTATTATGATTATTGTCTTATATTACAAGTATTAGATCAAGAAGCATGTGAAGAGTAGTTTCCTCTATTTGAACTACTTATATATTTTCTATTCAATTTTTTGAATAACACATGATAGTCAATCTTTTTAATAACACATAATTATACAGTGATGACACACAAGGAAAAAAAATACCTGCATTCAGACAGAGAATATAGTCAAGCCCTTTGTTCACTTGCGCATCACATCGTTGGTTTGAATCTCCTCCCTATACACTAATGGCAAAGAATGCAAACCTAGATATGGAAGATTAGAGGACAAATAGACTATGTTGCATCAGAAAAGTATAACGAGGGGTGTATTGAAGCGACGAGAATTGGACTCAATAAAACACAGAATCAGGATCGTAATGAGACAGTCAGTTGACCAAAATGGATATGTCGAGAAGGGCCAAAGTATCCAATAAATTCCTTTCTAGATCATGCCTCTAATACACTTTAAGCATTTACAACCTAAATTTGCATGGTTCCATAGCATGCTTTTTTCTCACGTTATATTACAAAAAAAAGTATATATATGGCACTGTTCTACATTCTACTCTTATGCCTGCTACAATTTCATTGTATGTATCGCATCCTTGTATGTCACTCGTGCAATAGTATATATATCTGCATATATGTATATATACACAAAACAAAAAATTTCATATACTTACACATTTGTTTCCTCTTGCTCTCAGTGTTTTCCCCGCATAATGGAGGCACCCTTGACAGAAAATGCAATAACTTCTTTGCTGTCTAGTACTGTACATCTTCAACCACTTCTGCAGGTTTTTTCAGTCCACCCATTCGGACCAACAAATGCAACTGCTCCATGTTTCCGAATTACTATCTCAGATGGTAACAACATGCACCAGACTTTGCTCCCAACTACCTTCAACTCCCTCATATCAAATGGAGAACTCCAAGAAGGCTCTGTCATCAAGCTCGCCAAGTGCACCTGCACCGTCGTCCATAATAACATGTACTTTTCTACCCATTATTTTAAGCCCTCTCTTAGGTATCTTAGCTTCTACATTTTTACCTACCACCAACATCATCAATTTTATAATACCTTTACTAATTCTTGCCTTTTTCTCCTACAAGACTATTACAATACTCGATCTTGAACTGGTCCACCGTAAGCTTTCCCTTGTTGGGAGCCCTGTTCCTCTTTTACTACCAACTAGCTTTGGCATTCCAATTGGTTCATCAACTAGCCAATCTAGCCACCCCATAGAAGAAAGCGATGTTCACTCATCCCAAGCATCAGATACACCAATACCCATGCCAACAACTGTAATTCCATTCAAAGCACTCAATCCCAACTAGAAAAAATGGTGCATCCAAGGTCGTGTGCTTGCCAAGACACCCATCCATGAATACACCAACCAATGTGGCCCAGGGAAACTATTTGTCTTTGACCTTATTGATTGTTCTGGAGAAGAGATCCATGTCTCTTCCTTTAACAACTTTGTTGACACCTTCTATTCCCTTGTTGAAATTGGGACAGTGTACACTATCTCAAATGGCACAATAAAAACAACTAACCCTTCATATAACCATTTGAACAACCATATTGAGATTGTCCTTTCATCTACGTCAACCATCCACCCTTGCCTCGATGCATTCCCCTCCATTCTTTTCCATTCCTTCCACTTTAAAACAATCAATGACCTGCAAAGTTTACCTTCAAATTCCATGGTTGACCTGATTGGCCTTGTTAGTTTTGTCTTGCTTGCATCTACAATTCAGAAAAAAGACGGTTCTGATACAAGTAGGAGAACCGTTTGCCTCAGAGACACATCCTATTTTAGCATTGATGTCACACTTAGGGGTCATCATTGCCACACTGAGGGTTCACATGTCGCTTCACTATACTCCTCCGACCCACCACCTGTACTTGCAATAAAGGGTGTCCGTCTTATAGATTACAATGGTAAAACAATTGGAAATGTTCCCAGTAGTACCATCCTTATCAATCCAGATATTGAGGCAACCCATCGCCTTCAGAAATGGTACACTGATCATGGATTTCGCACTGCGTTGCCATCCTTGAGCTGCAAATACATAGGCTCTATGTCATGAACACACCCATCTAAAACAATTTCTTCCTTACAAAGCATGCAACCCTCTGATAAGACCCTATGGTTCTTTCTGCGTGCTTCCATTGTTGACATTAACATGGATGACTTCCACTTCCTTGCATGCCCTCTCTTTGTTGATGGTGTTCAATGCATGAAGAAAGTTGCACATAGAGCTTTCAACACTTGGCATTGCAGCAAATGTGATGGTGAATTCATAGAATGTGACTACAGGTACATTTTAAAGCTTTCCTTGCAAGACCACATCGGCCAGATCAACGGGGCCACAACTTTTGATGATGCATCCAACAAACTCCTTGGTGTCTCTGCAAAGGATTTATGCTTGCTCGCCACCGAGCCCTCGGCCATAAAGGATCTCTCTCTACACATAACTTTGCGCCGATACTTGTTCACCTTGTCCATTAAGATGGAGACTTTCAATTCCAATACACGCTTGAAGACAACCATTGCCGATTCAGAAGAGCTTCCTTATGCTGCTGCATCAACCAAACTCCTTGAAGAAATATCTACACTCACTACTCAAACCCATCCTGTTGCACGCCGTCTCTAACCTCCCCTTCATATACTCCACCCTTGGCTATTGCAACCACCACTTTTACTCACCCTTCCACATCTTACTCTTCCCTCATTCCTTGCTTCAACACATCGTACCCTACAATAAACCATCCCATCTCTCCAAATGCACTCCACCTCAGCTCAACCCAATTATGTTTCTTCCACTTCATCATGATCACTATATCCCCCCACCCCCGCACTTTCCTTCCTTCATTGCTTGTATATATACTTTTCCCTTACTTTCCTGTCTTTTTCCAAATATCTGCAATGTAATTAGCTACTATAAATTTTGTGCTCACATGGCAGATGTGTTATCGTATACGTTGCGTGTTTATTTTTAAAGCACACCATACATATCTATCCATAAAACATTTAACGTTTTCTTACATGTATACAATGTTTATAATGTCATATATGTGCATTTCTTTTTTCTACTATGCTGCTCCTTGGTTTCTTTTCACATATATAAATGCTCCACATACATCAAAAAAACTACTTTTTACGTTATGTCTTGCAAAAACTTTTGCATGTGTTATTTTGTATACATAGACGTACCTTCTTATTTGTACTTTGCATATATTGCTTTTAATGTACATTCCTCGTTTTTTTCTTATAATTACACATTTATAACATTTGAAATTTCCATCAATGTCTCCTCCAGGTTCAAGGAAAACTCCTCTTCAACAACCCATGTTGCCCAATACTACACGTGACGAAATAAATGCACGTAGAAGGCTTCTTTATAGCCAAACAAAGGACCGCCAAAATGCGCATAGACGTCTTACTTATAAATCTAGGAGTGGAAACATCAATTCTTCAATCAACCCTACCCCAATGCACACATCCACTACACCCCCGCCTCCAACCACCCCCTTTCCAGATGGTCACACTTGCTTTCTTAATCGACTTTCTCGCCTCCACCCACTTCATGTTTGCTCCATATGCAAGGAATCATATCCAAAAATGAAAAAAAATTTCTCAAGTGGAATCTATACATGCTCTCGATGTAGTAATGAGCAACATGGCCATCGCTTCTCCACAGAAAACAACATGGATCCTGGAAACCAACCAATTGAACTTGCACGCTTGACTCAAATAGAAGAAATGCTAATTGCCTGAGTCAATCCAATACTTCAAGTTACGCATGCACATGGTGGCCAATACAAATACTCCGGCCATACTATTACCTTCCCACAAGATATCTCCACAATAGCCACCTCTCTTCCACGCCTTTTAACAGATTTGGACATCCTTGTTGTTCAGAAATTCAATGCTGCAAACAAGCCTTATGAATTCATTGTTAGCCATTCAAATGTTCTAGCTGCATTGGAATTCAAAATCTCCAATGACCCGTATTACAAGGATGTCCACCTTGACCTCCAAGCATTACATGCTTTGCCACTTGAACCCACAGATGTGTCCTCCCTTCTTCACCATGCCACAACCCCTGGGCCTGACCTCCAACTACCCTCACCCATTACTGATGATGCAACACCTTCAATTCCAATTCCAACAAGCATTGAAACCTCGTCCTTTATTTTTTCACTCCTAGATTCTCACACTGAGACTGAAGAAATTAGGCGGTTTGCATCTACAACCCCTACCACCCCTTCAACATCAATTGATTGGCCCCCCATTGGTATTTCTCCAATAAATGAATACAATATGGAAGGGCTCCTCTCAATGGCATTCCCAACGCTATTTCCCACAGGTGTTCCCATGCTAAAACAACCTCGTCTTTACGAAGTCTCCATGGAAGAATATGCTTTGTACCTTATCCGATTCCATGACAATAGGTTTTCCCAACACCCTCGCTTCCACTACTACTTGTACAACCTTATGATGCACCATCGTAGCCAGGCTACCGCAGCTGTTTTTATTAAATGCAACCTAGTAGACACACTCCTCGTAACTGTCTCGGCTTTGCGGACACAACTCAGCCATTTGCCAAACTCTCGTGTTGCTGATCATGCCATGCGGTTTGACTCTGCTCTACGTGGCACCCGCTCTTTCTGGAGAAAATGACGAGACGAGTTGTGTGATATGATCACCCAGCTTGGTAGCCCAACCTTTTTTTTTACCCTCAGTGTAGCTGACACCAAATGGCATGACCTTCACATGCTCATGCCTTCGTAGCCTCCAACTTCATTACCTTCACAATTCCAATGGAGAATTCATAACATTATAACCAATCCACATACTACGTCTCTATATATGCACCATAGATTCACCATCTTCCTTGAAGAAGTCCTGCTACACACATTCAAGACAAAAGATTACTGGTGCAGGTTTGTTCCTCTCACTCTTTGCATTTTATTTCATTTTACTGCTTCATATTTTGAAATTTTCCCTAACTTTGTGTTTTTTTTTTGCTTCCCTTCTTAATACATGTATGAATGGAAAAATCGAGGTTCTGCTCATATACATGGATTCCTTTGGTTGGAGGACACACCCAATATGGACAGCCTTGATTGGAATGATCCCCTCGCTGTTAATAGTGCAAAAACATACTTTGACAACTTCTTAACAGCATGGAACCCTCGTCTCGCACACCTTCGTGTCTCCTCCTTCCATTGAGCATCTCACCAAGACCCTTGCACACTTGCAGCATCCTCCATACGTGAAAGAAACCATAATGACGACTATGAAACCCTTGTCAATTCTATGCAACGTCACACAAAATGCAATGAATTCTCTTGTCTTCGCAAAAAAGGCACAACCCTCATTTTCCGCTATGGTTTCCCCTTTGAACTACAGGAAACATCTTCTATGTTCATTGACAGCTCTGGCCAAAAAAAATATAGCCCCGCTAGAAATGATGCGCTTCTAAACGTACACAACCCTCTTATGCTCTCAGTATGGAGAGCTAATGTTGATTGCCAGCCAGTGCTCTCGCGCCATGCTGTCCTCTCATACATTTCAAAGTATGCTTTGAAAGCAGAGAACAAATCTGAGAGCTACCATGACATTCTAACATGTATTGCACATGCCGCCCCTGCAGAAGAGGGAATCTTATTACCTATCCAGAAACTTTTGTCCAAAACTGTGGCTGATCGAGACATTGGAGCACAAGAAACCTGCCATATGCTACAAAAACTTTCCTTGACTCTTTGTAGTCGTACATTTATTTCCTTGAACACCTCCCAGACCATTTTCAAACGTGTCTCGCTAGACGTACCCAACACCCCCCCGCCAACCAACTTCATTTCTACATACATGCAAAGACCCGCTCCGCTTGAACACCTTCCCCTTCTCGAAGCTTCCTGTTCTTGGTCCTTTTCTGCACGTAGGAAAAAAAGTCAATGGAAGCTACACAAACTGGCCAAGATCGTGCTTGTCCTTCCTCGTTTCCTTAACATCCCTCCTTCCACCTCTCCTCTTTATGTCAGTTTCTGTTGGAGTGAAATCTTACTCAACAAACCTTTTCGCAATGTGCCAAAAGATATTGGCTCCTCTGACTTGGAAATTGTCTCTACATGGGAATCCTTCCATGGGAGCTACAATCCCTGGCATGTTGACCAAGAACCTTCACCCCCTCCAACTATTTCTATTGATACACCCTCCTCTCATGAAGATCATCCTGCTTCCTCTATCAACCTGTCAGAATGGGAACTCGTCTCTTAACTCCACCGTGGGAACAACCTACAACTTGATGATCTTGACATGCTTGGTCATTGCGACTTTGACACCAATCACAATTGGGGCCACATGTAGATACCTTTACACTTGCAAAACTCAGCCATCTCATTTCTTGACTTGAACCGTTCATCAAACCAAGTAGAACTACAACCTTTTTCAACTCCTGCTTCTCCTAATTGCTTTTCTCCAACACAACCCAAAGCCTTTGAAATTATTATGTCCCACTACACACTACACACTACCACAAAACCATTACGTATGATCATCCAAGGAACTACATGCATAGGAAAATCCTACTTAATTGAATGCTTACAAGCTGCCTTCTCTTCATCATCTCCAAATAACTCATCCCCTCTTCTCCTGCTTGCTCCAACTGGCGTCACGAGATTTAACATAAATGCCCTTACAATACATTCTGCCCTTCGGATACCAATAAATACTATGCTTCCTCTTAAGGGCCAAGCCCTTGCAAACCTTTAAGAACGACTCCTCCATATATGTTATGTGCTAATTGATGAGATGAGTTTCATTGGGCCAAAGCTCTTATCCAACATTGACTCTTGCCTTCAGGAAGCATTCCCTTCCCATCGAACTTCCCCTTTTGGAGGCCGCTCTATCATCCTCATAGGTGACCTTGGTCAACTTCCACCTGTTAAAGATATCCCCATGTATGTAGGAGCATCATGTGGAAACACACTTTGGCGTACCTTTGACACATTCATAACCCTCTCAACGGTTTTCCGTCAACAAGGAGATGACCCTTCTTAGATTCAGTTTCGTCGACTTCTCCTCAATCTTAGGAATGCAACACCAACTATTACTGATTGGACCCTTCTTATGTCAAGGACATCCTCTTCCCTCTCTCAAACTGAGAACCATGTATTTGATCAATCCACCCATTTGTTCTCAACTAACAATTCTGTTGCCTTACAAAACAAACAAATGCTTAAACAACTAAATGTACCGATTGCATTATGTTCTGCAGAAGTTAGGAAACAAACACTACTGCTTGCACGAGAAGATGAACAATTATATATGGTCGTACTCCTTGCCGTTGGTCAACAAGTTATGCTTACAACAAACCTTTGGGTTGAGGCAGGTCTTGTTAATGGTGCTCTTGGTAAAGTTGTTTCAATCTTGTACAACACCGCCACTACTCCACCTATGCTTCCTTTGTTTGTTTTTCTTGACTTTGTCAACTATAAAGGCCCGCCATGGGATGCTTCTAACCCTACCTACATCCCAATCCTCCCTTTAACAAGAGGTTCTCGTAGACAACTTCCCCTTCGTATGGCTTGGGGTTTAACAATCCACAAATCACAAGGAATGACCTTACAGAAGGCAACAATTGACATAGAAAACATTGATCGACAAGGGCTAACATTTACTGCAATTTCAAGAGTTAGAAAACTCACTGACCTACGCATAATGCCATCTTTTTCTTTTGCTCGCTATTCATGTATGAATGATAGCCCTTCTGTCCAACGAAGAAAACAAGAAGAAATTTTTATTGCCTCCAGATCAATTGCACCAGACGTTGCTTAACATAGTTTCTCACATATGCTTACACCCTTGCATTTCTTTCCACACCTCTTCTTGGTACCATAAAATTACACTTACAACAGTCTTTTCTCTCTACAATAGAACCCCCCCAAAAAAAGAACAACGCAATGTCCATTACACAAGCTTTCAATTTTTTTCCTTTCATCTATGATGTGAATATCTTCTTGCTTTTCTTATTCGGTACTATGAAAAAAAAAATGTTAGTCTACCAATTCATTTACAAAAAAAGATGTGCCTTCCTTTACTCTATATTATTTAAACATGTTAAGCTTTTCATCGCTCTGTTTTCTCTCTTCCTAGCTCTTCAACAAGAGACATGGACATGTAATACCTGAACACCCTTGCTGACTTTTGCAAGCAAATCAAGGAACAACAACCATCACTGCAACAAATTTAACCACGCTTCTAATCGACTTCAGACATCCCACTGAATCCGATTCACCCTACTATTAAGCTTCTCTCAGAAATAACAACCTTCCTTCAACGCATGGTCCACAAATACTTAGTATCTCGCCACCCTTGTCTTGCTCAATACATAAACGTTACATGGTGTTGTCGTTGCCATAGTCCCTCTTGCATTTATCACTAGAGCCTCCTCCTTGCTTGCAGTTCCCTTTTCCCTCTCCTTACAACCTAGCAACCCTTCTTCTTTGATTCCCACATGTTCTTCAGTTGCCATTACTACCCTTTAGTTGTACGTACCACCTTGTCCATAACCTATGCTTTTCTTGAATAGATATATTATCATTTTCCACACATGCAACGCACAAAGATTGTACATATTACATGGTTCCACTACTACCATAGTACATGTACATTTATTATATTCCCCTTCTACTTGTACATATTGCTTAACATAGTTGCTCATATATACTTACACCCATGCATGGCTTCCCACACCTCTTCTCCGTTACACAGAAAATAATAAACAAACAACACCATAAAAACCAAATACTATCACTTTTCACTTACTAAATACCAAAACAAAACAACCTCACCTTCTTCCCTCCCCCCATCCACCCCCCCAAAAAACATTCTTGCACTCATGCATATATTTCTATTCATTTGCTTCCAACATCTTGACTTCGTTTTGTTTCATCTACTTGAATCTACCATAACATTAGACTTACAACATTATTTTCTCTCTATAATAGAACAAACAAGAAAAATAACAACAAAATGTCCATTACACAAGTTTTTAACTTTTTTTCCTATCATCTATGATGTGAATATCTTCTTGCTTTTCTTAGTCGGTACTATGAATTTTTTTTTTTTGTATAGCAATTCAATTACAAAAATATATGTACCTTGCTTTACTCTATATTATTTGAACATGTTAGGATTTTAATTGCTCTTTTTTCTCTCTCCCTAGCTCTTCAACAACAAACATGGATATGCAATACCGAAACACCCTTGCTGAATTCTGCAAGCAAATAAAGGAACAAGAAGCATCGCTGCAACAAATTGAAGCATGATTCCAATCGACATCAAACATCCCACTGAATCCGATTCACCCTACTATTAAGCTTCTCTCAGAAATAAGAGCCTTCCTTCAACGCATGATCCATATGCATGAAAGGGACACCATGCGCAAGATCTGCAAAGACTTAGTATCCCGCCACCCTTCTCTTGCTCAATACATAAACATTACCTGGTGTTTTCGTTGCCATAGTCCCTCTTGCATTTATGACTAGAGCCTCCTCCTTGCTTGCAATTCCCTTTTCCCTCTCCTTACAACCCAACAAGCCTTCTTCTTTTATTCCCACACCTTGTTCAACTGCCATTACTACCCTTCACTTGTACGTAATACCTTGTCCATAACCTATGCTTTTCTTGAATAGATGTATTACCCTTTTCCACACATGGAATGCACAAATATTGTACATATTACATGCTTCCACTACTACCACAATATATGTACATTTATTATATTTCCCTTCTACTTGCATGTAATGCACCTCTCTAAACTATGTACTCTATCAAACAAACACTTCTTTTACAAATACAATGCAACAAAATCTATGTAAATAGAAATAGTTCACATTATACTCAGTTCTTAACTTCTACTGTACATTTAATCGATGTATATATTTACCTTCTTCTTCTTGTCATTACACATATGTATATTCTTTTTCCCATGGACTCCCTATACTTGGTTTCAAAGTAAATATGTTGTCCATTTGTTACTTCTACTCAATTTAGACTGTTTGGACATTAAATTGGTTGTAAATATTTGCAATCCTCATTTTGTTTCAAATACTCTCTTATGATCAGAGAAACAGTTCACACTGTACTGTATGTACATACAAACAATTCACAATATATACTAAATTCTTAAGTTCTGTTGTCCATTTATCCTGTCTGTTTATTTAGCTTGTACTTATTGACTTCATACCTATGTCTGTTTTTCCCCCCAGTGTGCCCCTATACATGGTTTGAAAGTAAATTTGTTGCCCATTTTTTAACTTCTACTACAAGTATACTATTAGTACATTTAGTTGATTTCAATATTTGCGATACTTGAATCATTTCAAAATACTCTCCATAAAAGAGTATATGGTCTGTAAATAAATAACTGTTGCAACAGTTTGTTAGTCGGTTTTTTAATTTACTAGTCCAGCTACTTCATATGTACTTGTCCTCTCCGGTTCCCGCCAATGCAAGCTTCCTTTGTGGCATGCAAAGAATCCAACTCCAAACTAAAAGGTACTGTCCTATCTACTTTTCTTTCCATGCTATTTGAACATTTTATACAAGAAGAAACAAAAAAAATACTTTATTTACTGAATACTATATTTATATTATAGTTCATTGTTCTTGTGTTGTGTGCTACTCTAACAGGTTATCATATCATGGTGGGGAGAAGAAATCCATTGGTGGTGCATAAATTTTTTATCCTTCTGAGGTAAATATTCTCAATATGATAGCTTAGCATGTACTATTTGAATGGATGACAATTACATCATTTTCTGTAATATAACTATTAGATTTTTCACATATATATATAATAGCATGTTGGCTGACCTTATAAATTATAATGAACTCCAAAATAAGGTGAAGGCTTTCTCAGACCAACTTTTTCCTGAAGTTTCAACTTTCAAGTATGAAAATATGAACCTAGATTGTTACAGTCATTTTTCTAAGAAAACTAAGATAATGTTTACCTATTTCATATGTGGTCCTTAATATAACGTTGCATTGCTCCAGGTAGAGAAGGTTTTATTGAACCATCTAGGGATTCTGGTTGTGGTGGTTGTGGGAATCCCTGATTCTAGGTTGAATGAACTTGTTACTACCAGTATTCAGCTACACAACATTTGGCAATGGGAACACAAGAACCTGAAAATGCAGAGTCAAGCAAGCAACATATTGTCACCAAGGCTACTACAACTGTATTGCAAGAAGCCAGGACTGTCCGGGTATGTCTTTGTAATCAGCCTTGAAAAGCATATATTTATACTTAATTTTCTCTGGGTTGATTATTTCCACGTTGTGAGAGAACCGTTTCTTTAATCAATCAATGTCTCGTCATCCATATTGATGGAGGCTCAACTTCACTCAATGGGCATATGCTCCTCAAATGTTGAATCGACCTAAATAACAACATGGTTTTAGATTGGATGGTTCATGTCTAATAACATGTGTGGGAATGATAGAAAGAATAGAAAGAAGAGTGGAATTATTTATTAGTTATTTCTGTGACGATTTTGACCCATGTATATGTTCTCCTAGATTGTTCTAATGGGGAACGTAATATTAAATTTCAATGTTTTACTGTAGGAGTTTTTATTCTTGGAAATTCTCGTTTGGAGCATTAGCAACATACCCTGTATTTTATGATTTTTGATGGGCCTCAAAGTCCACTAAAATCATGTTGCTTATGAAATTTAAACACGCACTTGTTAATCTGTATGTAGTTATTCATTTTACTCTCTTATGCTTTAGTAGTTTTTGGTAAACTAAGGTGATATCTTTGCATTAGCAGCTTCTCATCGGTTTCATTACAGGTTCCAGAACACATGAAAATAGTGCATGTTCTTGTTTTTAGGTTGGGTCTTATTTGATTGAAGATACCAATGCGTCTCCCATTCGATTTTTTTCTCAGTTTCGCTTCCGCCCCGTTTCCTTCACACCATATTTTTTCTTTGGGATTATTAGTTGTGAACCATGGCTTCCACCTGCGTTGAAAAGCCAACGATTGACAAGAGTTTGGCATAAAACTTATGGTTCCCATAACAACTTGCAAGCTACATAATTAGTGAAAGATCTAAACATAAAAGAGGGTTTGATGATACTGCTATTTGTAACACTAATATTGTTGCAGGCCGACCATTCACTTTTCTCTGATGAGTATTGAGGCATGGGCTTAGCGAGCTGCATTTCATCTATTTATTACAGAAAATGTTGTTACCATCTAGAAAAAATTGCCTTAAGGCCATTTCAACATAACATTGTTGAAAAATACTTCAACATAACATACTTCTGCTGAATCAGAAACCTTTGTGGCATAGATAACCTAATTCAACTTTTCTAGCCCTTCTTTTAGATCTCAGATTGTAAACAACAAATGTAGACTTTCTTAATTTGTTTAATATTTGGAGTACGTTCATTCAATCCAGAACAATTTGCAGAGGATACAATTCGGAAGACAGGTTACTCATCTGCTTTTTTTTTTTACAGACCATTCCACGATACTTGTTCCTAAAGATAGTTGGAGGTATAGGGGTGAATCGAGTCTTGATGGAGGATACTCAACTTCATACAGATATTGATAGATCATCTAATATATTAAAGGTGAATACTTCAGTAGGCATCATGAATCGAAGAAATTGAAAAAGTTAGATTAGCTGTTAAAATTTCTGATATGCAATTTTAATTGCATTTTTCTTGTTTTGAAGGATTCATCCTTCATATAGTATCCTTTCTAAAATATATAATTGTTCCAAAACCAGGATTATCACTAGACATACAAGCTGTGGTTGAAGCCTAATAGTAAAGAGTTTGTCCAATGCATTGATCGTCGATGGCATCACAAGAGTATGCTTTTGTTTTTCTCAACAAAGATTTCCCCTTTTACAGTTCCTACTTTTCAATGAATCAATTCATTGCAATTCCTTTACTAAAGTTTTTAATTTGCAGAACGAGGTCAGAAACATAATGGTTATATTATTTTCAAGGCCAATGGAGGATTGAATCAAATGCAAACAGGAGTAAGTGCCCAAAGGCCTATAGGATATACATGTAACCCGCTTTATAAATGTTGGTTCTAGCATGTTGTTGTGTTTATTTATAAAAAATTCCTATCCTACATATTTGTGACATGGTTGCCATCGCAAAGATTATGAATGCAGTGCTTGTTATATCGATTTTGGACAATACTTCATTTTGGGCTGATCCAAGGTGAATGCAATTTCTCTGCCAAGTGACCACAATTGGGTAATTTAGTTTCTTGTAACATAAAATCTCCCTATATTTATAATGTTTAGTAATATATGATGCTTTTTCAACAGTACAAAAAAATGTCAGATCTCACATTTGTTTTAAATTTATGTGATGATCCAATGAATTCAAAGACATATTTTATCTCCGTCACTTTATTAATATTCCAATGGAAAATGTGCACATTGTTGAGTCTTTACCACCATCTCATAAAAATGTTTAACCATTGGAGAAGGCTCCAGTGTCTTGGTCAAAGGTGTCTTAGACACTAGCCTTGTTTTGGTTCAGAGTTTTTTTATCAATTTTGGAAGAGAGATTTTTCAGCACCTCACGAAATTTTAAATTTTATATAGAAAAACCAGCGTGGTTTTTCAATGTTTTGTATACTTTCCAAATAAATTAATCCTGTCTAAACATTAAGTCACCAAAAAAACCCTGGTTTTCTTTCACTTGCTGAAGAGAGTTCATTTCCGGTGCAAAGGAGAGTTCATTTCATAGCTTTTGTTATTTGGTGCATATTGAGCTGGGTTTCAAAGGTTTTGTAAGGAGATCACACTTATGGTAGAACATTGAAGTATATCTTGATCATTCTTCATCTCTATTGCAATAAGAGAGGCTGTATTTTCTCTACAATTATCCCTTCTGAAGAGGGTCCATTCAAATTGATCTCGTTGTTGGGTTGTGAAGGTCACAAGCTGTTGGAGAATCTTTGTTCAAATTGCTATTTGATGTACATGTATCTTTCTACAAGCATGAGATGCTTCCTTTCCTAAAAAAACACAATGTGCTATACTTCACTCATGTTGATTCTGGTCTTGCAAATAATGACCTTCCTAATTCAATTCAAAAGATCCGTTGTCGTGCCAATTATCAAGCCCTAAACTTTGCTAACCCCATTGAGAAACTTGCATGAACTCTTGTCACCAGAATTCAAAGAAGGGAACCCTTCATTTCCCTCCATCTCAGGTATGAGGTATCTCATGTTTAAAATTGGAGGTGTCAAAGAATGTGAATATCAGGTACTTTGGTTATTGCTCTAGAACCAGAGATTGATGAATGTTATCCATGCTTTTCTTGCTGTGTTTAGATATGAACAAGATATACTTGAATTTACAAGATGCATGACAGTCTACTCTGATTATTTGTCTTCTGTTGGAAAGCAACTGCAATGCCCCAGTGGAGAAGTAGATCCATCTCAGCTGTTCACATTACCTAAGTCGCAGGTATAATAATTGTAAATCCCATGATGGGCTAAAAACATCCTTATCATGAACATACATTTATGAGTCCAACATCTAAAAAGCCTTAATTCCTATTCAGTCCTTTGGCTAAAAGCACATTCTTCTAGGTTGATTACAATGATAACTTTGCATATCCAAGAGACAACTATCAGCAAACAGAACCTGCAACCTACAACAATGGTCCAATAGTTGGAAGTTTAGCTAGACTTCAAGGTGGAAATGCTGCAGACAACCAGCTTCTCCAAGGTTTTATTGTTTTATAGGATGAAATTAATTTAGTTCCAGTTTTTTTCAGTGATATTGATGGTGATGCTTTTAATAATTGTTCGCATAGCTATGCGAGAAACATGTCGGACACAGACAATCTTGATCCAGAGTCTCGAGTTATTCACAACCACCACTAGCATCATAGTTTCTATCCTGATCAGCAGGCGCTGATCCATGCTGTTGATGCACATGCTCATGTAGTTTCCCACCATGTCCCTTTGCATGGGATAATGATGCAGGGTCAAAATGAGGGAGATCCTCACAGGCACCAAGGAGCCCAATTTCAAGGAGTAAATAGCAGGCATATGCAAATACATTACATGCACAGTGATGAGCATGGGCATCCATTGCATCATAGCAATGACAATGGTGCTGGAGAAGAACAGGATGAGGAATATGGGGACAATAATTGCATTGAGGAAGCAGATGTTCAATCAGATAGTGACAATCTCGGAGAACCTCAGTCGATTGCCCCTGTACGCAGTCAGGGAACAAATCAACTAACACTCTCGTATCAAGGCGAGGTCTATGTCTTTGATATGGTAGCACCAGAGAAGGTAATTTTTCTGTTCTTGGCTTTGAATTGTGACTTTGGTACTGCTAAATATCAGGGACACTATGCTTATGTAATCAAACAATAATATGTATTAGAATGAATTTTATTGAGAGAAAATTTTAATTTTGTTAGCAGATACATGAAATTTTAAACAAGCTAGATTATTTTGTACTGCATGTTATTCTTATTTGATATTTATCCACCTTCTACAAGTTAGTTTTACTGTTTGTGTGCATTATAAAAATTCTCCAGTGAGTTACTACTGTGGAAATTGAGTCTACTTGCATGTTTTATGTGTTTAATTCTAGTTTATTATTTTTATTTTATGTATGTTTGAACATTGGATGTTTATGGACTTTTTTGGGCACATCTATATAATATTACAAGGACATATCTGATGGAAAACACGGTAAAATTTCTAGACTATTGTAGGTAGACTATTATCATGGATTTAGTCTTAAAACTTCTCTTTGAACGATAAAACAAACAAATCATATTTTATGTTCAGCACATTTGTTATCTAATAAATAATTTTTTCATGGTTTGGTTGAAATTCAGATCTTTTCCTGAGAAATCTAGAATATCCAGGAAAATAAAATTATGGCTCGATTCTACAAATTGTTCAATCATTATTATTTTTAGATGGTTGTATTTAGCGCTTTTCAACTTATGCAGGCTTGTCGGCCTTGGATGGCAGGGGAGTTTCTAAGGGAAGACACTCTACATCCTCTGGGGATTGTCCAGCCTAGTGCTATCAGCTCTTATAATTCTCCCATGGATGTTATTAGATCTCGTGTCGTCCTATCAGAGTGTTGGATGATGATGCGGTTGGTCCCATTTAACTAAAAATCTTCTTTACTTTTTTAATGTTTTCTTTTCTCTTATATCAAGTCCCATATTTTAAAAATTGTTAGTCTTTATAAAATAGATGGTTCTCATTTCTTGTTGTTTGTTGTTCGTCTAGCTTACCAAAGTGTTTCTGCTGATGCAGATATGTGGGAAACATAAGTTTAAATGTTACAGAAAGCCTTCTCGCAGAGTTTTTTTGCTGGCATTGTCCCTGTGGAGGACTGCGGGCTTATCAAGAAAGAAAAGGTAAATATTATTTATTATAATTATTCCCTGGTCACCAATTCTTATTTTTTATAATTATGCCCTCGTCACCCATTCTTCTTCTCAATAATTTGTCCTTTCACTACAATAATATTGAAAGCCAATTAAAAAAGGAACTAGCATGGCATTCAAACATTCCACAAAAGATCAAATGCTTTATCTGGTTGGCATATAACATGAAATTGAACACTTGGGAACACTTCCAATCTATATGCTTTTCATAAAAATCTCTCAAAAATCTCTCTCCATGATTTAAAGAAACCCATATTGTCATAACTATAACCTTAGAGACCTTATCAGCTATATTAAATGACTCAGCAAAATATATAAAAAGAAAATTATTACAAGTTCCAAATACCATCCTTAGCTTCAAAAAGGACGGTAAGTCTCAAACTTTTCATCATAATTCTAAATACAACAATTTAAAATATTCGAATGTATCCTTAAGAAATCTCCCTTGATTCAACTAGTTCCACAAATAAAATAAAACCTTCCATTCCAACCTCCAAAATGCTTGCTTCGAAAGGAAATCTACTTCCTCATTGAATTCACCATACACATGTTGAAATTGCAAGCGTGAAAATGCTAAATGAAGATTTCTCATCTTGATTTTCCATGCATCCAACAAACCCACCTATAACTGATCCTTTTGCATAGACTAGTCAATAACAATTTCAGAGTCCCAACAATTTACAAAAAAAAGATTTACTTAGTACAAGCAAAGAACAAAATCGCCCATAGAGCAAGCAAGTCACCTCGAGTGTTACTACCCCTTCACAATTCATCTTTAATTTAAACACATGGGTGTCCTTTAGTTTCAACATAAATCCTACTCCACACTTTGTTCCCCTCTCTTGAGAGACACCATTAATATAACCAAGAAGAGGCTGATTATCATTAAAAGAAGGCGCATTGGGAATTCTATATTTCTTACATTATTATTCTTTAAAATTTTCCTTAAAAGCCCCAATGACCTTCAAACCAACCCTCATAGCATCCAATCATTATATAATAATCATATTCCTGTAACTTGTAATTTTTTATCCTTGGATTCCAAAACCCTACATCTTTAGAGGTTTCAATTGTAGATATTCTATATCTACCAATTTCCTAGGTTTGAATATGTTAACTCCACTAAAAGTTAAGTGCAACAAATATATTTTCTTCATAACGACCATATAATCATGTACTGCTTATTGCACAGTTTTTCTCTCCCTTCATATATCTTGAAGAATTTTTGACATGAAGTAAAGTTTTTGGCACCAAGATGTTTGAGACAAATGTGAACAAAGTTGTCACTTCAGCTTCATACGGTGAAAGTGCGAACAAAGACTTAGGAAACTAGGTTATCCACTGACTCCTCATCAGAGAGGCCTTTTTCTAAACTATCAAACAGTTTCAAAATAGATTGGCGAGTTAACAGGAATTCTTATGTGTTTTCCAATGATGTTCTTTTTCCTATTAATAGGTTATACTGGTTACGCAATGATAGATACTGACTACCTGTTCTCAGGTACCCGCTAACAATTACTTTTACGGCGTATTATTGCACCTTCATTGGGGAAATTGCTAGTTATTAAAATTGTGATTGGTTTAAATTTTGCATACGTCAACTTCCAATTTCTCTTCTCCTACGTTGGTAGTGGACATCGCGTCATGGTCCTTCGGCTTCAGGTGCTTAGTCATGTGTGAACGACTCTTGGAGATTTACAACATGTTGCGAATTAACTCCAAGTGCAGCGCACCATACCACCACGAAGGTGATAAAATGGTTTAGAACTCCATACTTTATCAACGGTAAACCCGTTATTCTCAGGTGGGAATAAATGATTGTTTATAAGTGACATCTCCACTTGTCATTCTTCACCTTCGAAGAGTCGGTGTGGTACTACTCTTATTCAATAGGCTCATGCCTATAAATGGTAGGTCTAAAATTCAGGATATTACATCTGTCCCCACTTAGTACAACACTGTCCTTGGTGTTCTAGGGACTCTGAATGGTATCATGAAAAAAGGCGGGGTAAGCCTTTCTCATGGTGGCCTCATTCTCCAATGTAGCCTCATCTAGCTCAAAGTGATTCCACTGCACTTTCAATTGGACTACAGTGCGCTTCTGAAGCTGCATTTCTCTCTTGTCCAATATATGCAAAGGCTCAAGGGAAAATTCCCCCTCAGGTTCCACCTATAATAATGATCAATTAATGACATGCTTAGTGTCATAAACATATCTGTTTAATAAAGATGCATGAAAAACATTATGAAGTCTTACGTGCGTAGGTAATGCTAGTTCATAATCCACTGGTCCTTTCTTGGCCAGAATTTCAAAAGGTCCACAAAACATAGGTGCTAACTTACCACACCTACCCAAGCTCAACGAGCTCCGTTTTTCTTTCACCTTCAAGTAGACATGCTCACCTACTTGATAGTATTTATCTTTTCTTTTCTTATCTGCATAACTTTTCTGATGTTCTTATGCCTCTTTAAGGTTTCCCTAGACCTTGGTAACTAATTGTTCCAAGTCCAATAATAGGTCAGGCCCTAACATAAGCCTATCCACTAGACTGTCCCAAGTAACTGGGGTCCTACACTTCCGTCCATAGAGTACCTCGAAGGGACTCATCTTGGTGGAAGACTGATACCTGTTGTTATATGCAAACTCTACAAGGTGCAGATAATCCTCCCACTTGGTGGGGTTGTTCATGACATACATTTGAAGCATGTCTTCCATAATTTGGTTTACTCTTTCCGGCTGCCCATCCGTCTGCGGGTGATAAGCAGTGATAAAGTTCAGCTGCGTCTCTAATCCATAGAATAAATATCTCCAAAAGTTTCCTGTAAACTTAACATCTCGATCTGAGATAATTACTTTGGGTATCCCATGTAATCTAAATATCTCTTTCAGGAAGATATCGACAATGTTCATGGCCTTGTAGGTCGATTTCACGAGGATGAAGTGTGCTGCCTTTGACAGCTTGTCAATGACTACGAAGATGTAATCATTTTGTTTCTTACTTTTCGGTAAGCCAGTAATAAAATCCATACTGATAACCTCCCACTTCCATTCCAGAGTGGGCAATGGCTGTAGCAATCCTGAAGGATGCTGGTGCTCAGCTTTAACTAGCTGGCATTCCTAACATTTCACAATAAACATTGCAATGTCAGCCTTTAACTTGGGCCAAAAAAGTGTCTTTTGACATTAGATATCATCTTTTGATATCCCGGGTACCTCGAGTAGTGTGCCCTATGAAATTATGTGAGGATGATGGACCGAATGTCCCCTCCAACCGGAACATACAATATATCCTTGGACCATAGTAGTCCGGATTCATCCACCTTGTATTCCTTTTGTTGTTGAAACAACCGGTCCTCTTGGACCTTCTTGAGGATTTCCACATAGAACGAGTTAACCTTGTTGGCCGTTCTAATCTTCTCATGCAAATTTGCATCAGTTTGACTTAGGGTCACCTCATATATCATTAGAGGAAATTTGGGGTCTAAAATGGGCCTTATAAGAAAACGTGCCAAAATAAGTTTTTGTGAATTGGAATTCAAGAACCAATAGAATTTCAATAAAATGAGTCAACCATAATGGTTGAATTGACATATTTGTCATTAAAAAAAACTACTTTTTTTGTTCGTA
>LPNX010541829.1:352560-432286 GCA_001517045.1 Pseudotsuga menziesii
TGCAGAATAGGCTAATTGGTAACAAAAAACTAGGTATGGTGAACATAAACTAAACATGGGATAATTACAGAATTTCACTCAAAGTACAAACCCTAGTAATGTACAACATATAATAATATTTCTCTAGCCTATGATTAGTAAATTGCTTATACAACCCTAGTAGATTGATAACCATAAAATAGAACCATTAGGGTTAGAAATTTCATTTCAGCCATTGCTTAACATAAACATTAATTAAACTTTGGGAAGAAATAGAATAGGCCTTCAAGGGTTTCATACCTAAAATTGAAGCATTGTCAATGGCTACACCTGCACACTTAAATAACCAACATTAACAATTCAATGCAGATCTGACCTCTGTTTGATGACCAAATCACTTGGGAACTACCACGTTTCTCCTAACCATTACCCAGAACCGTTCCTAGTTCTAATCCAGATCCCCCCGAGATGGACTCCAACATGCAAGTAGCTTAGAGCTCCTAAGGTAGGGTTTCCTAATTGGTAATCAATTCTGAATCAATCCTCTTTTCCTTGCAGGAAAATCTCTCCAAGAAAACACTTGAGAGCAGAACAGGAAGAATAATAATTCTCCTAGATAAAAATCAGAACCCCCAAGCGTTTGCTTGGCTTGAGTCTTTATAGGTATACTTTTCAGTCAAAGAGGAAGTTAAATCAAGAAACCCTTGATTTCTTGATTTAGCCCTTTTTAATTTACTGGGGTAATTTTTCAATTCTTAACCTAGGAACTTTTAACTAGTACCTAGTTAGTCTTTCATAGATATTTCACTATTTATTAATCCTTTAATAATAAATAATAATTGGTGGAGATTCTCTTCTTTCTTTATTCAATTATATAATTAATCATAATTAATTCTTTATACATACTATGTGTAAAATACATAGTATTAAAATACTTGTTAACACTTGTCTTCGGGCATCATGTGTTATGATCCCTTAGACTTAACGACACTTCTTTTATGAAGGCCAAGTAGATAGATGGCTCAGGTCTACTAGGCTAGGAAACTCTAAACATCCTTGCATGTTGGATTTCCCTCATATAACATGGTAGTTCTTCAGTACTTGATGAGAATATAGAAATTCAAAATTTCATTTAATCACTTAAAAATTAGTATGATGAGATCAATATTATTCCTCGAGTCGTTTTCACTCGGAGGTGATTTTAATATTTTCAGTAACCCCTAGCGCTTACCAGAGCCCATACTCAACGCTTATAACAGGGAGTTACAAACATAGTGAAATTCCAGAGCTCTCGCTCAACACTAAATGCTAGGATGTACTTGTATGATACACCTATGGATACAATGGCCAAAGATCCGATGCTCTAGAGCTTATGCTCAACACCAACATGGAATGCTCCAGAGCTTATGCCCAACATTTCCAAATTATATTTTCATGTGTTCCAGAGCTTTATGCTCAACACAAATGTAATTACTCATGTGCTCCAGATCCTTTCGCTCAACATAAACATTACAGTCAATCATGTGCTTCAGGGTCCATGCCCAACACAAACATTTCATCAATCACGTGCTTCAAGGTCCACGCCCAACACAAAACATATATATACCTATATATCATCAACAATTGGCTTATGCCCAATATACAAAACAAATCATCATGTTCATATGCAGTGGGGTCTTCGACCCAAAAATAAAACATCAATATAATCATCATGATCAATAGGCTCATGCCTATAAATGGTAGGTCCAAAATTCGGGATATTACATGAAAACAAATGTATTAGGCCCTCTAATATCATAATTTTCAATCTTGACTATTTTTAATAAGATGCAATGATGTGGATTGGAAGAGGGATAATAAACGTATGCATGCCATATATGGCGAAGAAGTTAATTGATTGGTTATTTTTGGAT
The DNA here is from genome assembly GCA_001517045.1 of Pseudotsuga menziesii. Taxonomy (NCBI): domain Eukaryota; kingdom Viridiplantae; phylum Streptophyta; class Pinopsida; order Pinales; family Pinaceae; genus Pseudotsuga; species Pseudotsuga menziesii. The sequence continues at coordinate 354,453 of LPNX010541829.1, forward strand.
GAGAATGTATTAATCATAACACACTCCCATTTTTAATGGAGTATGCATGTGATCTAGAATACAATGCATTCAACAATCATAATACATATAGCATCACATTCACCATGAACCATGAACCAAGCACATTCACCATGAACCATGAACCAAGCACATTCACCATGAACCATGAACCGATCATATTCACCATGAACCATGTAACACTCATAATATATAACATCAAATCCACGTAAATAATGTAAAAATGCATAAACACTCTGTCATATACATAAGATGAAATTCATGAACTTGTATTGGGAATATGTCCAAAATTACGTTTTTATAAAAAATGGTACACCATTCTTAATAATGAGTGCTTGTGCCCAAAAATGGAATAAGGGAAGATCAAGGCTTATACACAAATAAAAATCTCCCACTAAAAATTCCACATCATGGCTAATGTGCACAATGGGTGTCTCAATCAACCTGGCCACGATCTACATCTTGACGCTCATCTCCAAAATGAATCTTCCTCCTCTTTGAGCTGGATGAAGCTTGAGCCCCTCTACATTTGGATGTGGAATGTCTCTCTGGAATATGAAAGGGAAACAACAACATGTAGATTTTACCACAATTCAATCAATTAATACACTTAAAAAACAATTAGAATTCAAATATTGATTTCTCACCCTAGATAGACAACATGTCAAAGGGGTTTTTCATCTACTCAATCCAAGGCTGTCAACAATTCCTCCCTACAACAATTAAAAAAATAATAAATACATAACACCAAAATACATTATTTAATAAATTAATTTATGCTATATAATATTTTAATGAACTTATAAATCTCACCATGAATATCTGAGGAGACGTGGGAGATTCATTCCTAGATAGGAAGTGGAGAACTGGGATGGACAACTTGCTCCGAGGAAATGGTGGTGGACTCAGGCTGATGTGGGTAGGGGGAGGGAGTTGATGTAGGTTAACGGGAGAGGGTTGATGTAAAGGAAATGTATGGAGAAAATAGAGCCAAAGGTTATATAGGTGGGGGAAACTAATATGGGGATGGGTGTGGGTGGTGATATAGCACCAGGGGTTGTATAATGGGTGGGAGTGACCTATGGGGGGGTATGGGTATGTCCATCATAGGGACAAAGTGCCTAGCCACATGACTCGACATGAACTATAGAAGAACTGAACTAGGTAGAATATATATAGGGATGTGTGTGCATGGTGGGAGATGACACTTACATAATCACATGAAATACATTTCCTTAGATGAAAAAAACATGCAAATTAACAATAAAAAACAATGAATTTCACATCAAATATATAATTAATTTCACATAAGTTACCTGCATGCTAGGTGATCTACTCATCCTAGACAGAGACCCATGCTCAATATCTTCTACATGCACCTATGAAAAGACAACAACATTAATAGGATGATTTTAAGGAACCATACTTATTTAATAGTGTATAAATGCTGGCGAATATAACCAATTCTTAAAGCGCCAACTATAAAATGATTGGCGATATTTTTCAAAAATATTTTAATTTCCAAGGATTTTATATGGTTTATATAATAATTTGGCGATTTTTAAGGTGAAAAAATTTTACCCCATCAAAATTGGGTGAAACAGGGCTTCAAAAAATGCAAAATGGCAAATCTTTTTTGGGAGAAAAACATGGAAAAATAGCCCACTGGGCTAAAATTCGCCCCTAAAATTATCCCTGATTAATATTGATTTCTCATAAAAAATCTGACAATTGCAACTAACTCAATTTTTAAATCCTACAACCATACACTCTTTAATACCTGTATGTGAGGTGTTGCCATATTTACCACTACCTCCATGGCATAATCAAGGTTGGGAGTAATAAATTCCTCCCACCTTGATTTAATTGTTTCATCTTGAAACCACTGTACATTCCAAATACATCAATTACATATTACTCAAATCAATGTTCATCTAACAATTGTAAAATTTATAGTTAAAAATAAATTGATCATTTACACCCATTTTGAAATCTTGTACTAACATTGTCCATAAAAGTATCTTGTGAAGGATCCTTCATAGGGCCATTGCAAGTATTGTTGTAGTGAGTGCATCGAAGGGGTAATCATTTGTTTTCAAAAGGATCCTTTTCCCCACTGGCTGACATGGATGACGGTCCATGACTAGTGTATTTTAAAGGACCTACACCTGCTGGGCCTTTGTGTTGCTCCGATGGGTCGTGCTTGGATGATGCCACCGATGTACTATGTTGTAGTGCACTATCAGTAAGCTATGATATGGTAGTGGCAGTCTCAATTACGAGAGTCAGTAACTGAGGTGTCTGTGTGTGGCGAGGAGGGGCGATTAGTCATAGTCCTAGGTGTAGGTGGTCATCTCAATGGGTTACACCAGGCGGTGGGTCAGCCCTATGCAGATCCAAAGGAAGCCCCCTGGAACTCACTAATGTCAAAGTAATTGACATGAAAACCCAACACGAACTCCACATATATTTTTTGAAGAAAAGATAGCTGAACCTCCCTATTGTTGCAAGGAGATTTGTCGAAAACCGTAAATCATTAACTCATCCAATTTCATCTCCATGGCTCATATGTGCACCATTCCATGAAAATGAAACTTTTGTGTATATCAGGGGGTAGATTGGTCCTATGGTTAATGAAAATACTAACTAGAGTCAGTTTTGAGATGTTCAACTCTCTGATTTGGCATCTACTAAGACCATTGGAAGAATATGCTCTAATCCTAGCCCTATAATTAGTGATGCTCAACAATTGACCTTGAACATTGTCAACTAAGGCAATGATGATTTTAAGGGATGTGGCTAAGGAGAGTCTCGATGGTTCCTTAGTGGTTCTAAGCTCTTGAACAAAGATTCTTCACTAGTGTAAATGTTGGTTAATTTATACTTTTGTGGTTCAGTTCTCCTCGACATTAATGTTTACTCCTAATCTTATTCAAGATTAGGTTCAGGGATTTGTGTTGTTGAGTTATCCTCAGAGTTGTTTGATTAGGGGTTTGTATCTTGGTTTTTGGCCATTGTGATGGAGAAGAGATGATCTGTAGTTAAAAAAAATTGAATTTGTTTCAATTTTGATTGAATTTTTAGAATGTATTTTTTTTTAAATCATTGAAAAAAAACTACAAATCATGGATGAAAATCCTACCTGGATGATGTCTTGGATGTGTTGGTGGTGGATTTGATGCGTGTGCATGTTCAAATGTCATTTTTGGATGTTTATAGCTCGAAAAAATCGAGTAGAATGGGATAGTAATGGGTCTTGTCCCAATTTTTAATATACACAGGAGCATGCACGTTCTTTTAACACGTGCACACTTTTAGTGGATGTACGTTAAAAGTGTGCACATGCTCCTAACACGTGTGTCCTTCTATGCCTATAACATGGACGTGTAATTGGGAGTTCAAGATTTGCCATATTGGAGCGCGCACTTCTAATTTTTAGAGCTTGCATGCTTCTAATTTTTAGTGCTCATGCACTCCTATTGCAACACTTTTGGGTATCATCTTCATATGAGCACCAAACTTCAATCAGATAATCAAAATATAAATAAATATTGAATTACTGGTGACAACAAGGGAGAACTTGAACTTGGAATGACATGGAATGAACTAGAATTTGAAAAATGAAACATTTTATTTAGTCCTTTTTTCCCCCCACATTTGATCAGTAAAAGATATGATTAATACATGTGTTCATTCTTAAAAAAACATTGGGAAATAGGAAACATTCTACTTTTTGTAACTACTCGCTGCACCAAAATATGTTTTGGTGCACCACTGTGGCTTAACATGCAAAACACATCGGTGTGTTAATTCCATATGCACAGTGATTGAAACCTCCAAAACCATCTACCAAAAGGACATACCTCTACAAAGTATTAACTGCATAGGTTTACAATTCCATCTTTTTTCATGTTGTGTCTTTGATATGCTTATATCATTACAACACATCAATTCTATATGCTTATATCATTACAACACATCAATGCTATATTATCTACATAGCACATCGGGATACCGACCAAAAAATTGTGAAAGTTTATGTTTTCATTTTTTTCCTACTATTTATATGGTGTGATTATATGAGTATAGTGTATCAGTGCACTATTATGTAAAACAAAATCCTGATTAAAAAAACGAGAATTTAATTTTAAGACAATGAGATTATAAATAAAGGAAACCCTAATCCCTAAGCCTTTTTTGGCCAAACTTTTGAGGAGATATTTACCACAGAAGGAATTAGAGAGGTAGATATCTTTCAAGATAAATTCTATAAGCAATCACCTTGGACACATACAACTCTTTAGCGGTGACAGTTTGGGTAAGTTTTCTCTCAGTTAATTCAAAAAATGGCATAAATTTTACATGTTTTTCAAAAACATAGAGGACATAAGAGTTACCTTCAATGCTACAAACCCTTGTGTTCTTCCTTCGGAGTTACCTTCATTACTACAAACCCTAGGGTTCTCCTAGTTTTGTATTTCTCTTTCTCTTTCACAATAAGATTTTTTTTTTTAACAATGTAAACTTCTTGGTTATATATATTAGTATATGGAGCTTTGGGTCAAGGCTTGGACCGGGATCATGATGTGATTCAGTTTGAACCTGACCTATCCAGATTGTCATTGTTGGAAAATTTTCAAAAACACTTCCATGGTATATGATGTGCATTGTACAAAATACGCAAACTGGTGCATTTATTCTTTTAAGGAACATCATTTTCATCTATTTAAAGTTTGAACAAGTTAATTTGTACGCAAATTATAGGATATATGTAACACTACTTTTATATTTCAAAGACACATTATTTAGATCATTTTTTCATAAAAAAATGTTAATATCTTTTGCAAGCATATTATACAAAATATGTGCACCTATGATTTATCTCATGTAAGGCGCACTAGTGTCGAGTTTCTATATTGTGCACAGTAGTTGACCCAAATACATTCTTACCTAAAATTCTTTACTTGGCGTGTAAAAAAAATTTCATAATTTTTCGTGTTTTATTATCCAGGGTGTTTATTGATAAAATATTGCTAATAAAAGATGGTCAACAAAATATCAAAATAGAAATGAAGGGAGAAAGGGAAACACATTCGAAAAAATGAACATGGAATTTTTTTTGTAATTTAATATAAAAGTAACATATTTGAATTATCTATATGTTTAAATGAAGTGTGTTGGTTTGTGTGTCATGCAAAGCAAAAAATAAAGGAAACTCTATAATATTGTTCATAATCTAAGTGGAAGAGCAAATAAAATTTAAGAAATTATTGCAAACAAAGGAATTGCGTGGAGCAAAAGGTGATAAGCATGAGTATTTTTTTTACTTCTTATACTAACAATGCTTCTCAACAATAATTGCTAACATATTTCAAACTTAGGATTTCAAATTTGTTGAATGTTGTGCGAGGAAGTATGATTCTCTATGAAGATAAAAATTAAAAAGAATGTAAATGCTGATGAATTGGTCATTAATTCTACTATCTAGTGGTGCTATAAGTTTATGAAATGGAGGAAATGTTTTATAATTTTTTTATGGATATAGTGGAAAGAACATATAGACATACTTTTCATTTACAATACAAAAAAAATCTAGTGAATCTAATAATCATGTTATAAGTAGACTACATGAAATATTTTTGGAGTAGTGGGCACCGATACTAATGAGACTTGCAATGGAAAAATCCTACAATAAAAAAAACAAATCGTTTAAAAGGTATTATTACCAAGAATGCCCCCCCCCCCCCGCCCCTCCCTCTCTCTCTCTCTCTCTCTATATATATATATATATATGCTAGTCCAAAAAGTTACTTTGTTAATATTATTGCTATGATTATTTTCATAGAAATATTAATTGTTTATTCATTGTGTTTTCCATTTCTGAGGAAGATTGCTAAACTTTCGAAGTAAGATTGACACAATATTCGAAAGATGTCGGTAGGTATGCCAAAAAATGTGTAGCATGAGATGGTAAACGAAATGAACATAACCACACCCTAGGGGGATCCATCATAACGTCGACATGCATCAAAAATATGTAATAATTTCTTTATTTTTATTGTACAAAGAGTTTAATGATCACATAAAATACTAGTTTTCAATTGTTTTGTTGTTTCCAAAAAGAAAAGAAAATGGAGCCCATTCAACACATAAGATGAGATGACAAGGAAAAAAAATGGCTGATTGAAAAGTTTGTGAGTACTTGTTGTTTGCTTTAGATTTCATATTTGGAGTGATGTTTATATTAATTTACTTAAAATTGTACATTGATGTTTTCTAATAGGTGCTAACATACAGAGAAGAGTCATCCATCATTTGATTGACATTTGATTAAGTAAAGGTTGTGAGTAGATGTTGGGGTATTATGGGTTAATTGAAAATTTTACAATTAGCTATGTTCTTTTATGTCCACTATTTTATAATTAATGGAACAATATGAAAATTTTAATTATATCTATGTTTTTCCATAGCATATGAAACTTGCATGAAACAAAGTATGGAGTGGAGCCAACATCTGATTTATTAACACATGATTTAAGGAATAATTTTGAAAACATGTGTCACAAGTTTATGATTAACTCGTTGAATTGGTACACTTTTTCTTTTACATAGTTATGTATACGATATTATCTATAAATGTAAATACACTCATTACATTTTATTTTTATGCTTGTATATGGAACATGAAAATGTGGAAGGAAATGAAGTCAATCAACAAAATATTTCAAATAACTCCAGAACAATATCCCTTGAAGGTGAATAAGAAAGGAGGCATTGAAGCAAGAGCAACTACAACTATTCAAGCGTTGAATGATGATTAATAAATTTGAATGTTGTTACTAATCGTGGAATTTTTATCTATTAAAAAAGAACATTTTGTTTAATGTAGACATATCATCCCAATTGGATGATGATAGGTTATCAATAATTGTAACAATATCAAAATGACATTTTGATTATGGATGGCCTTTATATTGTCCCATATTTTGGGTTCTTATTTATATATAATAAGATGTGTTTCTTATTCTACTGTCACAAGATGTTACATTATTGATTAAATATATGAATGATTCACATTGTAACATTGAATAAATATGTAATCACCATGCTTATGGAAGCTCAATAATATAAAAATTAGAATTATTAAAAAAATATTTGATTTTTTAATAATTAATTTATATAATTATAATGAATAAATCTGTAATCAATTCACATATCCAAACAAAATAAATAAAATATAAAAATAAATATTATTATATAAAAAATATTTGATTTTCAAATAATTAATTAATAATTAAATAAAGGTTAAAAAAAATTAAAAACACTATATTTGTATATTCATAACATGGAAAAATTCACCTACAAAAGTATACTGTGTGTTTCTTAATTAGCCATTCATGCTCTTTTCAAAACATAAAACAAAATATTAAAAAATTCATTTTTTATTCCTTATCAAGTTTTTCAAAAACTTATTTAAGGATCATCATAAATATGTATAATTTTATATTTTATATAAATTATTATTTAATAAGAATAAAAAGACCATTTATATTATTATGTTTATGACGTGGGATAATATAATATAATCTTCACTAAGGCCATATTAATTTGGGTTTATAGCCTATCTATATGTTCATAATTTTTTTTCTTTATAGTTGAGTTAAGGAAAAAATCAGTATTTAGAAAATGCAACAATGAAAAATATATGTGTAATTTTGTTATTGATTTGCAAGCCATGATATCATTCTCATTTTTTGATGCTGAGAATATAGAGACAGGTTAACTTAAAGTTTTGCCATATGTTTGTCCTATGATGAAAAGTTTATATTATCCTTAAGGCCTCCATAATTAGGCTTTACCATTACCATTACCTTTTCCACTCTTGGATTAAATCCCTACATAGCATGTAGTCTCACAATTATAAGCCCTGCATATTGATTGCCTTAATGGTAGAGGGTAAACATTTCTTTTTCATTTTGGTTTCTAAAGTTTGATTGACTGCCTTAATAGTAGAGGGTAAACATTTCTTTTTCATTTTGGTTTCTCAAGTTTGATTGACATTTGTTGTAGTTCTACCAAAATCAATGAAGGATATTTCCAGTAAATCCAAAATATATGGAAGGCAGTCCCTTGTAATTGCAGCCAGGAATATGCAACGATATGAATTTGAAAATATTTTTATGTCAAACAATAGATTTGTTACATGTCATCTTGTTTGCATAAACAAAAAAGAGCGTTGTAGAAATTGTTGGTATGTGAAATGTCAACGAGATTTCCAACTGATTGTTTAAATCTTTCTGCCTAAATTGCCATGAAAAAATTACAACGCCAGAAGGAGAGAGCTGTCATGATCAGGGTCAAGTTCACAACCTCAGGTTTGTCACATTAATACTTTTAAGAAACATTTCGCTACCACAATGTCGAAGAAGATCTGGTCTCAATCTTTTATTGGCATTTCTAGATGAATGAAGGCATCGGTCAAATCACCACGACGTAATAATCCAATACCAATTGGCGAAAAATACATTACATGTTCTTTGGCATTAAATGCTATGGCCGTTGCACTATGTGCCATCGAATTCTTTCTAGATTAAGATCCAACGACGCATTCTTTCTAGATTAAGATCCAATGATGTACAGTGTGACGGTCATCGCATTTAATGCCCAATAACATGTAATATATTGTTGGCCCATACCAATTCACTAGATCAATGGAAAAGGATATTTTTAAGTTTTCTTTTAAAGATTTCATTTTTACAATAAATAATTTTTTCATTTTGTTTACAATAAAATAATATCACGATTTCTTTTTTTAAGGTCTGATGGAAGAGGAAAATAATCCACCCGTTTAGTAAGTCATCGAGGCAATATACAATAATGAAATTTACGGAATGATTTTTTTTTTTAAATTTTCTCTTCTTCCATTTAGCCAATATAATCTAATATGATGTAATCATTAATAATATTAGGTGGTGGTGGTGGTTCATTGAGACTAACTTTGGTGTATCAGATCTTGAGAAGGATAATACTGGGTTTAATTTAAAATCTTGTTCATAATTTTGGCAAGTTAGGATGTTATAAAGGTTTGTATTGTAACAAATACTATGAAACTCAAATCTAATGTTGGTCTAAGCAAAGCACTCTAAGAGAAAATGATGTTCATCCTCAACGCTCATAGAGTCACAGAGATGACAAACTCTTTCTGCCCATGGAGTTTTAGGAATAGACCAATGCCTTGTTTTTCTATGGAATTCATGAGAGTGCATTCTAATCTTGGATTTATTAATTTTCTTTTGTGAGGTATTTACTACCGAGAGATACTTCTGATCTTCCAAGTTAGGATTAATGACCTCCTTACAGTATCTTAATTTTCTCTTAACTGCTAAATTTTCCTCAGACCAGAATTTCTCTTTAAACTTAGAAGTAATAATATTTTTGACAATATGAATGTTCTACAAAATGTCGTTTTCATCAATGCCCCAATGGTTTGACCAAGCCATAGTATCTTTACACCAACACCGCTTGAGACATAGTTGATTTTGACTTGAGTTTAACGCAATTTTAGGAAGTCTTTCGTTTCCCATGTAATTTATCTTATGCTTGTACACTAGGTACCTAGTCATAGCCATTCCTTGATGGGGGAAATACCCACTTCTATGAGGATAATAAGATAAAGAATATTGCTTTTAATTTTTAGGTTATAAGTTATAAACCGCTTCTGGATTTGCTCAATCTTCCTCCAAGATTCTCTAGAAATGTTGCACGCCCATACTTCACAACTACACAAGGTAACAAGGATGGGAAGAGTTTTAAATAGGAACTTCTTTTTATCCCACATGCCCAGATTGGATGATTTACAGTTATTTTCAAGAACAAAATAAGCTTTCCACCCTCCATTAATCATTTTCCCAATGCCATAGTTCCACGCCCATACTTCACAACTATACAAGGTAACAAGGATGGGAAGAGTTTTAAATAGGAACTTCTTTTTATCTCACATGCCTAGATTGGATGATTTACAGTTATTTTCAAGAACAAAATAAGCTTTCCACCCTCCATTAATCATTTTCCCAATGCCATAGTTCCAGTTGAGCTTATTGATGATTGTTAATAATATTAATAACATAACTTTAATGAATAATTAATTATTATTAACTCATATATTAATTATTATTAATATAGTATCAATATTATTTACCATATAAATATTGAGAAAGTTCAAAACCAAAATTCTAAATTCATTTATTTAATTGCAACATTTATTTTGTCACCAACTTAGATTAGAATTGGTATACGTATATTTATTCTAATATTTTTAAAACATAGAACATGCTAGCTATTTATCAGTTTTAAGTATTAAATATTAATAGTGTATGCATACATATCTATTGATCTATATGTTTCTGCAACATATTTTTTCTTATGAACTATATGAAGTTCTGAGAAACAATGGAAGTATCATAATGCATGTTTAGTCATGACTAAGAATCATGGAGAGGAGAATGAAAAATTGGATCTTATAAAAATGAATGTTGATAAAAAAAAATTGAAATGAATGTTGATTAATAATTTATTTTTTAAAAACAACACGTACTTGATGAAAAAAATGCTCTGCAACTCTTTTGGGATAGGGTTTCAATCTTTCTAGGGTTACTTTTTGCAATTTGTGATGTTAGCTGCAATGGTGGCTCATCAGAGGAAATTTCAACTCAAAATGGGCCTCCTAAAAGAATTAATAAAATAATAGTTAAAATAATAAAATAATATTTATTAATTTTGGAGAAAGAAAAGAAAAAAACTACTTTTTTGTTTGTATTTTCGACATATCTCTCTATGTTTTTACTCAAATTTTGATCGGGAGAGCTCATTGGATGTGGAATTAAATTTCGCATCCAATGAGCTCTCCCGATCGAAATTTGAGTAAAAACACGAGGAGATATGTTGAAAATACAAACAAAAAAAGTAGTTTTTTTTTATAATACCTATCCCCAAATTTATATTAAAAAAGTGTTTAAGACCTATACGGTATTTCAAATTTAAAGCAATTTCATTGGCTAACACATGATGACATGGAATTTGAGTTAAAGTTAAAAGGCCCATTTTGAGTTGAAATTTCCTCTAATGAGTAGTGGAGGTAGGAAGAACCCCTCCTTCAGCTAAATTGTATCACGCAAGACCCCCTCAACAATTCCTCTTATGATCACGGGATCGAAAACTAAGTTCAATCCATAGTCCAAAGGGAAGGGAGGAGTTGGGACTGGCTCTACTTCTCAGGACTCCTCACACCCCTCGACATCCTCTCTGTTGGAGGCAGCAACTCCAGAAGGAGCTCTAAAGGATAATTGAAAATGCAAACCCAAAACCCTTCATATACCAAGGTATGAAATCACCTCAACCCTGGTCAATGAGAAAATACAGTTCATGCAAGATCATGCAATAATATGCAAATTTATCGGCATCTGGCCTACGAAAAAATCCCTAGTTGGATGGATTTTCAACTCTTGGAAACCTAAAGGGAAGTGCGAGGTAAAACTTGGTTCAAAGGGCTTCTTCACTATTATTTGGGCCAGAATCTTGAGGAAAAGAATCGAATATTGCAAGGAGGACCCTACTTCTTCCATTTGGAAAGGATATACATATGCAACTATAAGGAACACTTCTCCTTGGAGAAAGAAGATTTGAAAATTGTTTCGTTCTGGATTCACCTCTATTTTCTGTCATAGGAGTTCTGGAATATTGAGACACTAACAGGGATAGGAAACACCTTGAGAGCCTTTGTGCAAATCTCAACGCTACTCTGGCTAGGAGCTATACATTGTATGCATAAATATTCCTTTATCTGGATATTTCTACCGCGCTCCCCTCAGCCATTTGTATTAGACATAGAGATTCAGACTGGATACAGCCTCTAGACTATGAGCACATTCCTTTTCATTGTTTCAAATTACATGAGCATGGCCACCTGTTTTGGGATTGTCCTTTGAATGTCAAACCTCCCCCCATAGTCATTTTGAAAAGAAAGATGTGGAGGGCTTCACCAAAGCTTCAGGAATGAGAAGACAAAACAAAAAATATCAGAACCCTATTCCCACTTAGGATGCTCCAGTCCAAAATAAAATTTCTTTACTCTCTGAAAATCACTTACAAGAACTCCAAGCGGTGGACTAACCTGAAGTTGAGAAGGAAATCAGTCCCTCAACCCTCTTGGATCCTCAGTCATCCCCGCTCCTTGACCAACTATAGTTTTCTGAACCACCATTCTTTAGGGAAGAGATCCTATCTCAGATTGCAGAAGTGGATCAGTGCATGATAGAAGATGGGGAGCACAATGACAGAGAAGAGATGGAACTAGGAGAACAAGACCTTTAAGTCTGGAACAAATCCAATAGAAAAGGGGACACATGATGCATTCCGTCCTATCAGCTGAAAATTTTTGCATACCTTTACAGGAACATACATCCGACTAAGGATCCCATAAAACATGCCGAAACATCTTCACAAGATTTGGGAAAACAAACATTCGGACTCAAACAACAAAAAGGAAGGGACATAGCCAAAATCCAAAGTGATACACCAAAGAAAGGCAGGAAATATAATAGGAAATTAATAAAAGAACTGGGAGCTTTCTTAGTCGACTTTGGACAAAGTGCCTTCCTAGAGGCACATTCCCCCCCACGGTTTAAATTGAACTAAAACTCGTATCTTGAAACATTAGAGGAATTGGAGGCGATTGCAAAAGACGCCTTTTTAAAAATAGGATTCTCACCAAGAAAACTTCCATAATTATGCTACATGAAACCAAATGTTCAGAGCAAAAGATCTCAGACTTTGTCACTAAGAGTTGGAGGAATGCACAAGCCATCTCCCTGGATTCCAGGGGAAGTGTAGGAGGCATTTACATAATTTGGGACCCTGCCATCCTACAAATATAAGGTTTCTTCTCCTCCCAGCATACCCTATTGGGTTGGTTCAAAATCATAGGTTCCAATCATGGAGGAGTTCTGACCAATGTTTATGGACCATAAAAAATGGAGCAAAAGCTCAACTTCATAAAACACCTCAATTGGCTCCATAACAAAGTTCCTTCTATGAAATGGATAGTAGCGGGGGACTTCAATATTATCTCATCCCTCAGTGAGAAAAATGGAGGTATTAGAAGGCTGGACAGAGGCAATGCTTCTCTCCATACCCTCATCTAGGATCTTAAGCTAGGAGACATTCAAACCACCAATGGCCTATTTACCTGGAATAATAGAAGGGGAGGGGAAGTATAAGTGGCCTTCTGCCTAGACCACTTTCTTACTTCTCCCTCACAGTTCTAGAATCAAATCAACCTTTCAGCCACCATTCTTCCATCAGCGGGCTCTGATCACTGGTCGATCTGTCAGATTCTTGATTTAGAAGGGGCTCACAAGAGAAGGCCCTTCAGTTTTGAAGAATTCTGGTTATCTCATCTGGATTTTTTGTCCAAAGTCAAGGAATGGTGGTAGGACTCTGCCCATACAGAGGGATCATCCATGTACATATTCCAACAAAGACTCAAGCAACTAAAGGTGCAGATCAAGATTTGGAACAAAATGGCATTTGGAAACATCTTAGAGGAAAAGCTTAATCTAGAAGCCTAGTTGAACTCCATCTAGATGCAAGGCATTCATTTTGGATATACGAAAGAGCTCAAACAACAGGAGTCAATCCTTCAAGAGAAACTTAATATTTGATACCATTAAGAGGATGAATTCTGGAGGAAGAAGTCTCTCATTAAATGGCTCAAGGAGGTAGAAAGAAATACCAAATTCTTTCATCACACTATGCTTCAAAGAAGGTAGTAAAACATAATCACTAGGCTTACCTCTGCACAAGGGCATAATCTCCAGAATAAGGAGGAAATTGAATTTGAGCTAATCAATTTCTATTATAATGTTCTCAAGGAACCAAATGGAGAATGAACCCTAGATACCAATTAAATCTTGCAGCACATCCCATCACTTATCTCGCAGGATCAGAATCTCATCCTAGCCTAAGACATCTCCCTAACTGAAGTGGAAATTGCGTTCATGGAGATGAACCTTGGCAAATCCCCAGGCTCGGATGGTTTCACTTATGTTTTCTTCCAGGCTTGCTGGGAAATAATCAAACATGATGTCTAGGAAATGGTTGAAAGCTCAAGAAAATTGGGGACCATTCCACCTGCCCTAAATGCTACTTTCCTAACCCTCATCCTGAAAACTAAAAAAGTCGGCCGAGCCCTCCAATTTCATACCCATATCCATCTGTAATGTCATCTACAAAATCATCTCCAAAATCATAACCAATTGCTTGAAACCCATCCTTCCACTTATCATTTCCCCTGAGCAAATGATCTATGTTGAAGGAAGACAAATCCTGGATGGCGTCATCACTACTCATGAGGAAATACACACTCTCAAAACCTCCCACATCTTTGGTATTCTCTTAAAACTTAACATGTCTAAAGCCTTAGACAAAATAAGCTAGAAATTCCTTAGGGCCATGCTAGTGGCTATCAAATTCTCCAACTCTTAGGTCAACTGGGTGCTATCTTTGGTATCATCTACTTGCTTCTCCATTCTTATCGATGGCTCTCCTTCGACCACTTTCTCAGCTTCAATAGGCATCTGACAAGGGGACCCCCTTTCTCCATACCTATTTATGATCTTAGCAGAAGGGATAGGAAGATTCATCAAAGTGTGGGTTCAAGCAAATCAGGTTCGAGGGCTAAATTTGGATGACACAGGTAAGGTTCACTCTCATATCCAGTTCATGGATGACAAGATGATGATGGGGCATGCCTTCATTTGAGAAGAAAAATATTTTAAAGTATTTTGAACACCTTCGAGGATGCCTTCTGTATGTCCATAAACTATGTTAAGTCTCAAATATTCTTCTTCAATAATCCTTTATTCACCCTGCTCAGATTAACCCGAATTCTTGGTTTTCAAAAGAGCTCCCTTCCGGGCAAATTTCTAGGAGCCTCTCTCATTGAATCACCTCTAAAAACGCTTCTTGGAAATACCTTCTAGTCAAGATTGAATCAAAACTCTCTTCTTGGACCTTCAAACATCTAAACTTTCCTAGCCGCCTCATATTGTTAAAATCGGTCCTCCAGACCATTCCATTATACCTTTTCTTAGTCATGGCTGCTCCTCATCACATTCTAAAGTCCATCCGAAATTTGCAACACAATTTCTTATGGGGAGGATCCCCACTACACAGAAAATGACCACTGGTATCTTGGAAAACTCTCTGCCATGACAAAAATAAAGGAGAATTGGGCCTCAAAGATCCACTAATTCTAAACTAGGTGCTCTGTTCCAAACTATAGTGGTGATGTATTGCTGAACCTAAACTTCCATGGACTATAATATGGAGAGATAAATATGTGGAGGAGATTAGACAGGAGAACCTCATTAGAGCTGAGGACTTAACGAATGGCTTGATCATTTGGAACATGACCAAAGCTCAAAAGGATCTCATATGTGCCCACGTCTTCTGGGATATTAAGGATGGGAAATCAACTCTGTTTTGGGAAGACACATGGAAACAAATTCCCCCACCCCAACCTTGAGAAAACACTCTAAGTATGCAAACCAACATGCAACAAACATGCAGAGTAAAAGTTTCTCACTATTGGATCTAGCCCCCATCCCACAACAAGTGGCAAACTTGGATCCCGAAAGAGGAATGGAGGGGCAGGGAAGCTCTTCAAGAGGATAACAATTTTTGGAAAGATTGAAAATACATAAAAGTTCTCATCCAAGCAATCGTAGACAAATTGAGATGGGGATATCAACCCAAAGGCTACTTCACAATCAAAGAATCCTACCAGCTATCGAATCCAAACTTGGTTAATAAAAAAGACCAAATCTAGGAAAAAATATGGGACCCTATCCTCTAGCAAAAATTCAAGACCTTCCTTTGTCTTATTGGGCATGGGCGTATACTCACCTGGTACCAACTTAAAAAATGGGGTTTCCATGGACCTTCTAGATGTCCCTTATGTAATCAAGCGGAATAAACCATGGAGCATCTCCTAAATCAAGGTCCTTTCGCTTCATAGATATGGGATCGGGGAACCAACCTGTTCAAGTGCTCAAGTAGAATCCAAAACGAACTGATGAATACCATTTGAGTTTGGAATCCCCACCCATTCATGATCCCTTTCCTCAATAAGCTCTAGACCTTTTTCCCCATCCTGGATCTCTGGAACCTATGGAAAGAAATGAATAGGAGGATTTAAAAAAATGAAACCTTTTCTTCTCACCAAGTCTTCTTGCTTATTAAATCCAATCTCCAAGAGACCTTGTAACTCAAACATTGGTCGACCTCGAATTTGGCAGGATCCCATTAGGAGAAACTTATTCTCCAGGATTGGAACCTACACATTTCAACTCATAACCCTGCTAGCTCCTCTCCCTCCCCTAATACTCGCATTCCATCTAACTGGTGCCCCCCTTATATACGTTCATCAAGTTATACTTTGATGGGGCTTCCAAGGAAAACCCTGGGACATCTAGAATCGGAGGAGTCTTCAGAAATGAAAAGGAAGACATAATGCACATATTTGTGAAGTCCATAGGTTCCTCCATCTGCAATGTAGCTAATCTTTTAGCGTTAATCATGGGACTCCCCATAGATCGGCATATCACATGGATATCCCTAATCTTCAAAGGAGACTCTTAGGTCATAATAAACACTGTGCAAAGATTATCCACTAGCACCCCTATGAGTAAGCTTTCAAAACATTGGTATCTAGACTGGATGAAGGAAAAGCTACATGAGTCCCTCATTCATTTCCAGGTCCTCCAAGAAATCCACATAAGAAGAACTGGAAATAAATTAGCATATCACTTAGAAAATTACGCTGCAGATACAACGATGGAGATTGTGGATCAGAATTGGCTCCAGTTCCATTTACAACCTCTCAAGGATCAGCTTCAGCAAATCAGGGACTAGGATGGCCCCTCCCCATGGAGGGTGAAAAAGTGTTTGGTTGAGGGGGAGGCCAAGAGGCACATGGCAGGACTGACATTCCCCGGTGCTACCACCTCATCACCCCCGTTTTAGATTCGTTAATTACACTCTTCTCCCATGCGTCGAATGAAAAGGACACGATTGCATTTCCGAGCTCTTCGCAAACGATGGTGGATGATTCAATTTTGGAAGAGGTCTTATACAAATGCAAGGGACTTGAAAATCATGATAGGGTTTAGGGAAGTCATTTTATTGACAGGGATGATATGCTGGAGGGGCTAGCGGATTTCCAGCATACTTTTTCATAATCTTATTTCATCTAGCTTTAAAGAGGCTCACCCTCTCCACTGGAATTTCATACCTAGTTTTGTTTATCGTTGGCCCATCTCTTTGAAGCTCCCTCTGGATCTCCTTTGTAGTAGATACATGCTAGAGGTTGGTTCATTTTTTTTCTTGCTTGCTGAGGGGTGGTGTGATACTGGAGAGCGAAGGGGTCCTCTTATCACTGTTATTAGCAACTGCGGTTTCACCCATGCTAGGGATTTCCCAGGTAATAATCGACCTCTTTTTGTTGTCCATTTAAGTCACCAAAACATGAGAACTCAGAATCTGTAACTTCACCACCTCCTTATCTTGGCTGCAAAGGCCTCTTGTTTTGCTGCATCGTTGATATTCTGGGCTCTTTTTCTCAACCCTGTTTGGTCTCCTCCAAACGCTTTTGGGAGTGTTCCTAGATTCTACCTGACCTCTCACCAAGATTTTCTCCCGCTCTTGACAGTCGCCTTCCTGTCTGAAATTATGCCTCCTCGAAAGCACTGCCACCATTCTTCTTTCCCTCCCGATACTAGTAAGTTGGAACCTATGAGCCTACCCCTTTGGTTTCATAAACAACTGGTGGAAAAAAGAAAATTATACAAAAGAGAAATACTTGATTCAGTCCAAGAAAACATTCATCATGCTAAGAGGGATGGTGAAATGGACAGAATATGCTTGGGACTAGAGGAAATTAAAAAATAATTCAAGGACTTAGTCCTGGATCCTGGTTCTTCTTTAGGCCACATATCTCTCTATCAGAAATCCTTGGAGATGCAATGGTCGTAGAAGATGATTCTTGATAAAACTTTACTAGAAAAGGATGAACAACATGGGGAAATTTTGCTTCAGCAGGAGAAAATGATGCTGCTCTTGCAAAGGATTCCGAACAATTAAGCTGGGATCTCTAAGAGGTTGGGCATTAAGCTCGAGTCTCAAGATTAGTCTATTGAATGATTATGTTTTTCAATTGTCTCTGTTCTAGTTAATTTTCGTTTAAAACTTCGATTAATGGTGATACATTTTGTTTCCATGGAATATACAATTCTAAGACTTCTTAAGAACTCACAATCTCTTTGTATTGTCTCGTTTCCTTTCGAGGGAGACTACCAGTTTGATTTTCAAGCCCGTTTTACCAAAAATGGGAGGGATTGTTTTTTTTTCTGTAAATTTATGTTATCGACAATAGAAGGATCATCTAATTTACAAAAAAAAATATCAAGCATGAGAGAGATAGATAAATGTTGACTGATAAAATAAAATAAAATCTAGATAAATGAATGTTGAAATATTCATGTGAGTGAAATGACCGGTTTAAAAATTGCTTAGTTTGTTGTAGTTAGCCTGCAATGGCATGTGGCAATGTCTGGGACATTTCCACCAAGTGGTTTTTGTTATATTATTAAAGGTAGGTTGATAAACTTTAATAAATTTTCTATTGTAAATAACTAGTTAAAGAGCATTGGGTGATAGAGAAGGTGGAAAATATCTAATTTCTCAATATTTGTACTATGAAAATTATTGTATCAAAATACTTTCTACATTAACAATAAATGAGATGATGATGACGATGACTAACGTCCACTGATACCAACTTTGGTCTATCGGACCTTAAGAAGGAAAATACTTGGTTTACTTTAAAATCTTGTTTATGTGCTCAAAAATATTTCCAATAACACTATACTTTTGGCATGTTAGGAGGTTATAAAAGTTTGTATTGTAGAAAATACTATGAAAATCAGATCTAATGTGGGTGTAAGAAATACACTCTAAGAGAAAGTGATTTTCATCCTCAACGCTCATAAACTCACACAGATGGAAAACCCTTTTCGCCCATGGAGTTTTAGGAATAGACCAATGCCCTATTTCTCTATGGATTTCATGAGAGTTCATTCTAATCTTGGTTATATTAATTTTCTTCCTCCAAGTTATGATTAATGACCTCCTTATAGTATCTTATTTTTCTCTTAACCGCTAAATTTTTCTCACACCAGAATTTCTCTTTAAACTTAGAAGTAATGATAATTTTGAAATGTTCAATGTTTTGCAAAATGTCACTTTCATGAATGCCCCAATGGTTTAACCAAGCCATGGTATATTTACACCAACAATGCTCGAGGCATAGTTGGTTTTGACTTTAGTTTAAATCAATTTTAGGAAGTCTCTCATTTCCCATGTTATTTAGCTTATGCTTGTACATCAGGTACCTAGTCATAACAATGCTCTTGATGGGGGAAAGACCCAATTCTATGAGGAGAATATGATAAGGCATATTTATTTTAATTTTCAGGTTATTAGTTATAATCCGCTTCTGGATTTGCTCAATCTTGGTCCAAGATTTTCTAGAAATGTTGCACCTACATACTTCACAACCATGCAAGATAACAGGGATGACAAGAGTTTCAAATATGAAATTATTTTATCCCACATGACTAGATTGGCTAATTTAGATTTATTTTCAAGACCAAAATAAGCATTCCACCCTCCATTAATCATTTTCTCAATGCTATAGTTCCAATTAAGCTTGTGATGAATATCAATTCTGAGATACTTGTAAGAAGTCACTTCCTCTAGATTTCTATTATCATAAATAAAATTTGCACAGGTGTCTTTCTAAGATTTTATAATTGTGATTTTTGTCTTGCTGGTGTTAATAGTCAAAAAGTAGGACGATGATAACTATCCCAGCTAAGATTGTACCAACACAACATGCTTCTTCTAACCACTTTTCTAGCTTATCAATGTAAATTCCAAAAGGGTAGGGGAGGGGGGAAACCTAGTTTAAATGCAATATTACAATTTATATCTATTGTCCACCCCTCATCATTCTCAAACTTGGCAATGATCTTTTCGTATAACCTTATTGTGGTAGCTCTCAAATCAAAAGGAACCTTAATCTCATCTAGCCTATTCCACAGGTTATTTCTAGGTACTACATCAAAAGATTTTCTAGAATCCACAAAGAAACAAAATAGGCTAGACTTATTATTATGACATTTCTCTATTAGAATTAATATGCCATTGATCTTCAAGCAATGAGTGTTATTGGATTCTTAATTATTTGCAGTGAAAGGAATGGATAATACCCACAAAACAAAACAAATATCAAAGGAAACATACAAACATTTCTCAGTATAATTATAGTATAAACTTCATTACATCCCATAAGTATACAATGGTAATACATAAAGGAGAATTCGAATCATGAGAGATGAATTTGAATATACCAACTCAGTCTGACTACATCGCTAACTAGAAGTGTCTAAATCACTGTTGGAGTTCAAATGCGTAAGTCCAGATGTTTAATCCAATACCTCAATAAGTTACAATCAATCAAACCAATATAACTAGAGTGGTAGGTGAGAAGTAGGTGAGAACAGGTGCCTTTCCACATGCAGCCATGTATAACTAGAACTAACAGAACTGGAGGATATCTAACTGAATGTAACTGAAGCATAACTAAGCTTGACTAGTTACCAACCGCCAACAACTGTAGGAGGTTGGTGTCGACACTCCCAGTGGATCCTAAACTATAGGGATTGGTCTATGAGGTGCCTAAAATGATGCATGAAGGTGCAGTCAATTCCAATTAGCCTCTATCATTGTTCCCCACACTCTAGTGACTGGTACATGTGGCCCCATTAGGCCAAGTGGACCCATTAATAACTAAATGACTCCTAAGTTAGGAAAATATAATATAATAGACAATTAGGACAAAAGAGGATTATAAATCCTAACACCCCCCCTGAATCCTAACTTGGACAACTATGGGCCCTAGAAGCAAGGCCAAAATTCACTCATATACAATCTAAAAGATAAAAATGCTTCTTAATAAACTAAGGAAATAGGGGAAAACCTCATTGGAACCCCCCCCCACCCCGCTCAAAATAAGAAAGAACAGGAAAATACAAGCTATATTTAGAAGAAAAGAAGATTCTTCCTTCAAAAAACAACTTGTTAAAAATCTATTGTAATTTGCAGCACTATGCATCAGTATGGTTCTTCTGTGTAGCAACATCCTGAAGTTGTGCATGTGAACCTCTCAATGTTTTTCTGTACTGATGAATCTATGTGTTTCTTCTGTATGCAAGAGGTGATCAATTTTCTTCTTCTGTTGGCCAATTGGTTGATCATTTGCTATCATCATGTAGCACTTTCTTGGAACTTTGTTGCACCACTCTGTAGGGATTGAGTCAGTGAGGGAAAGAGAAACATTCTCATTCTAATACTAGGACCTAGTTATCCTTCTGTCTTCTTGATTCCCAACACCATCGCCAGCTGCATCAACGAGATTTTGAGCCCATATAGGCTTAGTGCTTTGGTTTGGAATGGATATTGGAGCTGGATCTATAATCTGATGAGGTTGACCCTCAATAACAAGATCATGTTGGTCTTGATCCTCTTCATCTGAATTTGAAGCATGTAACAAATCATCATCATAAAAAGGTAGTGGAGGAGCAGTTATACCTTCTTGCACTTTGGATGGTGGTTCATCACAAACTGATCTTCTTCAAACTAAAAAATCCACTCAATGAAGCATTTTCTAGTTTCAACCTCCATCAACTTGTATGCTTTTGCATATTCTGCAGATCCCAGCAGAATGCATTTGCTACTTTGGGATTAGAAGGCCTTCCTCTTGTCAATGGGTATTCTGGCCCAAGATTTGGAACCAAAAACTCTCAAATGAGAGACATTGGGATTATGCCCATGAAGTGCTTCGAATGGAGTGGCCCCAACCACTAATTTATGAGGCACTCTGTTCTTCAAATATGAAGCACAATTTATAGCTTCTACCCAAAGAGAAGGAGGGAGATTCTTGGCATGGAGAAGACATGTTTCCATCTCCTTCAATGATCTATTCTTCCTCTCAGCCACACCATTCTTGTGTGGTGTGTATGGAACTGAGTGTTCCATTCGAATCCCCTCCGATTCACAATAATGCTGGAAATAAATTTTAATGTACTCTCCTCCTTTAGCAGATCTTATGGACTTAATCTTTTCTTAAAACTATTCTCATCCATATCTTTAAAAACTTTAAAAATCTCAAATACTTCTGATTTTTGTTTCATAAAGTAGATCTAGCAGTACCTAGAACAATCATCAATAAAAGTGAGGAAATACCTGCAACAAATAATGGCTGTTGTGGGAATTGGTCCTACCACATCACTATGTATCAAATCAAGTATAGAGGAATCTCTATGTGCCTTCCCAACTTCATACCTCTTCTCTGGATGTTTTCCTACCAAGAAACCAAAACATAATCCATCGGAAGTTTGCATGAGAGGAAAACCTTCAATCATTTTATCATTGTGGATTTGCTGGAGATATTTGAAATTGAGATGCCCAAATCTCTCATGCCAAATATTACTGGTGTTGTTAGTGTGAGTCAACAAAGTTGTAGGAGGTGAGACAAGCAAAAACTGTGAGAAATCATAAGCTTTAGTAGAATGATTTGCAATACCTTTCGCTATGAGTCTTCCAATATATTTTTTCTGTGATCTCAACTGAACCTAAGTTGAATGTAACTCTCTTGGTAGAGCATGTATGGGTCATATGATAAACATACAACAAATTAGCTGCAAGGGAGGGCACATAGAGAACATTTTTTAACTCACCATGATGGATTTTAACTGAACCCCTTCCTGTTGCTGGAATTTGGGAGTCATCTCACATGTGAATATTAGGCCCTTTGGATAGTGTGAGGGTAGAGAAATATTCTTTGGAGGCAACCATGTGATTGGATGCTCCAGTATCAATTAAATATGTTTTCGACTGAGTAAGGATAGCCTTCAAGGCATGGCACCTCTCATGATCTTTTGTCTATGGTCCAGCATCATAATTATTTGCTCTATATGGAAGAGCAATGTTGTTCTGTTTAAGGAGTGAAGTTAGCTGGTCAACTTGCTTCTTCATGCAAGAGCCTTCTGGATGAAAACCCCTCATACAATAGGGACACATCTTCTTTTCAAACTTTTTCTTCTTCTTGGAGCCCAAAGCTACTTTGGAAGTCTTTTGATTCTCTCTAGGATTCGAATTAGTTGCTTTAGGATCCTTTGCCTTATGCCTCCCTTTAGCTTGCGCTTTGGTTTGTCACTAGGATATATTGGTTTTTGGAAGTCTGGAGGAGTCCCATCTAGACCAACTTCTCTTGCTCCAGTATTCAGGACTTGAAAAAACTATCAAGTGAGGGAATCTTCCAATTGGAAATGGAAGCTCTTCCTAAATGAATATAGAGACAAATATAGAATACTCAGTACCTAGTTTGCTGAGTATGGAGAGCACATGCTACTCATCCTTTCTTTTTATTCCTCACTTTCTACATTGAAGTGCAAGAGAATTAAACTTCGTAAATAATTGTTGTATGGTCTCGAAATTTCTGGGATGTAAGGCTATCAACTAGTTCTCCAAAAAGTGTCCCTGAAGCTCATCTTGCTTTCCAAACAAGACTTCAAACTTCTCCCAAGCTTCTTTGGGAGTTCTCAAACCTTTAAGGTGAAATAAGAGGTCTGTAGATATGTGAGTACATAGAAATCCCAAAGCCTCCTCTAAGCAGCTCAGAAACATGTTTTTCTCAGTTGGATCATGGGGTTCAACCTCCCTTCCCATTATCATCCTGAACAAGCCCTTGCTGCGTAAGAAAACTTGCATATCTTATTAAATTGAGCACATATATCTATGGGTCAACACACAACTCACAAAATAGATCACACAATTTACTCAACAATTGAAGAATGAAACAATGCAAAAATTGCTTGCAACTATGAAAGCTTTCATTAATCAAAAGTAATTAGATAATTAATTACAATGAAGTACAATGGCTAAATAGCCACATACAATTCGAATACATGTGAGGAAATTCGAATTGGTTGGGCTCTACTTGACTGAATGGTTAACTTGCCTTGTGTAAATCATTATCGGAGTTCATCGGATGTCAAAATCCAAACTCAAGTGTCTAATTTAGTGTTGACTAGTCTAACTGACTGAGGTGGGTGAGTAAATGCACCTCACCTACATGCATCCATGCAATCCTAGTGCTAATTGAATAGAATTGAGTGTAGGGAACTATAACTGAATGTAACTGACTCCTAACTGAGCTTGACTAGTCACTAACTGAACTCAATAGATGGAGGTTGGTCTCGGCACTCCCAGTGGCTCCTAATTTGTAGGGATTGATCTAGGAGGATCCTAAACTGATGCATATAAGTGCAATCAATGGCAGTTGGCCTCAATTAGTGTTCCCCACACTTTAGTAACTAGTGCATGTGCCCCAATTAGGCCAAGTGGACCCAATGGTGCTAGTGACTAAAGATAGACTGAAAGGATTCCCGATTTAGACATGACTCTTGATTAAGACATAATGGCCAACTTGGACAAGGGAGGATTATAATCCTAACACCCCCCCTAAATGCTAACTTGGACAATTTGTGTATCTTGGTAACTAAGACCATAGGTCACCCATTACAACAAGTAAAGTAAAGTAATTGCTCAACACAAGGAGCTGGGGAAAAAACCACATGGGAAAAAATCCCCCCCTCTAACTAAGTAGATAGAATCAGGATTCAATTTTGAAAAACTTGAAAATGTGTTGCTGCAATATCTGTTATGTAGTGGAGTAGCATGCATGATGTTTTGTGCATAGGTATCCCGGGGCTTGGCATGTAGACTTCTCCATCTTCTCCCAAAATGATAATCGAAGGAAGGAGGAATGTAACCTTTTCCTCTTCCTGGATGAAGAGGTGTATGACCCGCTCTATTCTTCTGAATGTAGTGAGACTGAGCCCTTGCCATGTAGAATCTTATAGGAAGTCTATTGCATCTCTTTGAAGGAGGTAAGATTGCATGACATAGCGTAAGGGTATTTCCCTTCTTAGTGTCAGATGGAGTTCTAGTCATCTTCCTAGAATCCAATTTGGAAGTAGGGACTGGATCTAGATCTGAATCACCCTGAATATCAATCTCAAAAATTGATACAGCTGGATTTACAATACTAGTGGAAACTGCAAAAGAAGTAGATGAAATTTTTTACCTTCCCTTTCAAGTGGCTACTGAGAATGCAATGGTTTTGAAAATGGCATGAAGTGTGAGAGATCGAATGCCTTGGAGGCACGATTTGCAGCACCTTTCGCTATGACGTTCCTAGTAGATATATATGTGATCTCCACTGAGTTAGGACCAAATATGACTCACTTTGGAGAACCAGTATGAGTCATCTGGTATACAGATAACATGTTTGTAGCTAGGGAGGGAACATAAAGCACATCTTCAAAATTTCCATGTTCAAGCTTGATAGAGCCCTTCGCTTTGGCTTGAACTTTACCATCATTTCCCATCTGAATACTAGGACCATCAAAAGACTGCAAGGAAGAGAATGATTCTCTGGATGCAACCATATGATTGGAAGCTCCAGAATCAATGAGGAAGGCATGTGTTGTTGAGCAACTAGCCTTTAGTGCATGACATGTCTCTTCATGTTCTTCATTCTCTTCTATATGGTCAGCCTTCCTTACTCTAGAAGGTATAGTAATGTTATGTTTCTTCAGAAGAAGAGACAACTCATCAATTTTTCTTCTCATACAGGATATTTCTGAATGAAAGTCCCTTCCACAGTAAGAACATAGTGTCTTTCCTTTACCATTATTCTTGCTTCTCTTCGAACCTGAAGGATCATTTTACTACTCTTTCTCTATAAGATACTCATCCTTTTGATTCCCTTTATCATTCGCTACCTCATGTCCTCCTGCAACTAGAGCTTGATCTCTGGACGATCGAATGATCCCCATTTGGATCAGCTTGTCATGCTCTCGAGTGAGAGATTCAATGAAGGATTTAAGAGTAGGAATCTTCCAGTTTGGAGTAGAAAACTTCATAGACTGAAATGTTGATACAAAGACTGAATAGCTTGGAGAGAATGGAAATCATGAGTTGATCATCCTCCTTTTTAACCTTTCACAGCTTCAATTGGAACACTAGATGCTTGAATTTTGTGAAGAATTCATTTAGTGTTTTGAAATTGGCTGGATGAAGAGAAATCATCTCATTCTCCAGGTGATAGATCCTCAAATCATCCTTCTTGTCAAATAAGGAAGCAAGCTTATCCCAAACCTCCTTGGGAGTCTTCAATCCATATATGTGGAAGAGAAGATCTCTAGATATTGAGAGGCACAAGCATCCGTATGCTTCATTAAGCCTATTCTAGTACTTTTCTTTGCTAACATAATGAATTGGCTCTTTCTCTGTCTCCATTGTGATTTTGAAGAGTCTTTTGGAGTGTAATTGCATCTCCATGTCCTCCTTCCACTGGTGGTAGTTGAAATGAGTGAGAAGGTCCATTGGAGGAGCCATTTAGAATGCAAAGAAGAGGAATGAGCTGCTATAGAGAATGTCGGAAGGATACTCAGCTGCTTGTAGCGAATGCAGTGAAGGAGACTGATAAACCTGTAAATCACACAATCAAACAGACAAAATAAGGTCATCAATCTGTACTTTTGGAGTTTCCTTCACACCCAGCATAGTTGATCAAGCAAGCTTGATCAATAATTCCTTTGCTTGGGGTATTAAGTGGTAAATTCTCCGCTTCTGGTGCAATACTGGAAGGAGCAATTTTGCTCAATTTTTTTTTTTATCCTAGTATGAATATATAGTAGGAGGAGTTCCTTGTCCTACCAAGGCTCTGATACCATATTAAATTGAGCACATAGATCTATGGTTCAACACACAACTCACAAAATAGATCACACAATTTACTCAGCAATTGAAGAATGAAACCGTGCAAAAATGGCTTGCAACTATGAATGATTTCATTAATCAAAAGTAATTATATAATTAATTAAAATGAAGTACAATGGCTAAATAGCCACATGCAATTTGAATCCATGTGAGGAAATTTGAATTTGTTGGACTCTACTTGAATGAATGGTTAACTGACCTTGTCTAAATCATTATCGGAGTTCATCGAAGTTTAAAATCCAAGCTCAAGTGTCTAATTCAGTGTTGACTAGTCTAACTGACTGAGGTAGGTGAGAAAATGCACCTCACCTGCATGCAGCCATGCAATCCTAGTGCTAACTGAATAGAACTGAGTGTAGGGAACTAGAACTGAATGTAACTGACTCTTAATTGATCTTGACTAGTCACCAACTAAACTTAATGGATGGAGGTTGGCATCGACACTCCCAGTGGCTTCTAATTTGTAAGGATTGATCTAGGAGGCTTCTAAACTAATGCATGCAAGTGCAATATGTGGCAGTTGGTCTCAATTAGTGTTCCCCACACTTTAGTAACTGGTGCATGTGCCCCAATTAGTCCAAGTGGACCCAATGGTGCTAGTGACTAAAAATAGACTAAAAGGACTTCTGATTTAGACATGACTCATGATTTAGACATAATGACCAAATTGGACAAGGGAGGATTATAATCCTAACATATACACCCTCTAATCAACATAATTGAAAGGTGTTAGGATCTAGGGTGTGGAAGGTTGAGAATCCATAATTCTCCTTCTGATCAGACAATATCTTCAATCAAGCTAAGTAGCACTTGTAGTAATTCACTGCAAAAAAAATAAATTTGCACTATGTCAGAATCAAGCCTTCCCTCTCGACATGTACACTTTATTAGGGTTTGTCACACTTGAACCTTCGCTTTGAATAAATTCATAGGAAGCAAGGCACTCTTTGCGGGACTTATGTGGAAGCCCAACTGCTTCCGGTGTACAATGGAGAGTAGACAAAATTAAATCTTGTATGAGGAGGCTTTGATACCATGTTAGAATGAATATGCCATTGATCTTCAAGCAATGAGTGCTATTGGATTCTTAATTATTTGCAGTGAAAAGGAATGAATAATACCCACTGAACAAAACAGATCTCACAAGAAATAGACCAGAATTGATTAGTATAATTATAGTCTAAACTGCATTACATCCCAACAGTACACAATGGTAATACATAACGGATAATTCAAATCATGAGAGATGAATTTGAATCTACCAACTCAATCTAACTGCATGGATAACTAGAAGTGTCTAAATCACTATCGGAGTTCAACTGGGTAACTCCAGATGTTTGATCCAATATCTCAATCAGTTACAATCAATCAAACCTATTCTAACTACAGTGGTAAGTGAGAAGTAGATGAGAACTAGAACCTTACCACATTCAGCCATGCATAACTGGTGCTAACTGAACTAGAGGATATCTAACTGAATGTAATTGGAGAATAACTAAGCTTAACTAGTTACCAACTTCCAACAACTAAAGGAGGTTGGTTCCCACACTCCTAGTGGCTCCTAAGATGTAGGGATTGGTTTAGGAGGCGCCTAAAATGATGCATGAGGGTGCAGTCAGTTTCAGGTAGCCTCTATCAGTGTTTTGCACACTCTAGTGATGAGTACATGCAGACCCATTAGGCCAAGTGGACCCAATGGTACTAGTGGACCCAATAATAACTAAATGCCTCCTAAGTTAGACAAAGATAATCTAATAGATAGTTTGGACAAGGGAGGATTATTAATACTAACATCCTGTGCAATGATCCTAAGTGTAAGGAGGTGGTCTATTATTGAATTAGTCCTTCTAAAACCTGCTTGTACTTTAGCCTGCTCACCTTCCATTTCCAGTCATCCATTGATCTTATTTTCTAAGATAATACCATATAACTTAGCTAACAGAGGGATAGTCATAATAATACGATAATTAGAGGGGTCATTTTTATCACCACTTTTAAAAATATGAATAATGAGGCTTTGAGTCCAAGGTGTAGGAAACCCTATCTTAACTGCTAGTTAAAGAGTTTGTGGATGTGCAGGATGAGGTCAAACCCTCCGATTTTTAAGATTTTCACTTGGTATACTTCAATGTCTTTGGCTTTTCCATTTTCTAAGTGCTTATCCCTGAAATATATGTCTTCTAATGAGAAAAATTATTTCATTGTAAGAAGGGTTTGAATGTTATGTCTTATATCTCGGGATTCATAAAGCATTTTAAGATAGGAATTCTATTCTTTTAAAGCAATTTTATTGTCTTCTTTTGTTTTGCGAGTTAGAATCCGCCTCCAGAATTTCTTAGGAGCCACCTTGGAGAGGTGTAGGGGTTTTTCCTACCTTTTACTTAGATTATGTCTTTTTTTTCTTTTAATTAAGGCTTTGTAGTGATTTATCTTGTCCATTTTTATCGAACATGTAGTATCTTTCTTAATTTCTTTTCTCGCATCTTTAGAATCTTGATCATACCAAGGGTTGATTCTATTATTGCTCGTTTTAGTCGAGACCTCAATAGAGAATTTGTTAATGGATGACGAGAGGGTTGTAGATAAATTATGGTAGATATTTTCTATATTCTACATGCTAGATAAAGGAATGAGTCCATTTTTTAGATTATGGAGAAAAATGTTAGCTTTATTTTTATCTAAGATCGGGTGCTTTTGGCAATGATAGTTTTCCTCATTGGGATCGCTATACATGGAAATTTTGAGAGTTATAATTATAGTTATATGATCAGAGACATGGTCATGGTTGTTGAATATGTTGAAATATATTAATTTGATATATATAGGGATATGAGATATAACATAATCTACCATGCTACTTCCAAGCCCATGGATACAAGTCATCTGGCTAGAGTTTGGCCATCTTGTGAGACCGTTGCAAATGATAATATCTTGAGCACTACAAAATTTGACCAACTCAGACCCGAATAAATTTTCACCTAGATCTTCAGAACTTTTTTTGTACCTGTTATCTAGCTCAAAGTCTGCATCTAACCAAAGAGGATTAAGGTTGGAATAGTTGCTTAAAATAATATCTTGGTTATTGGAATTTCGAGCATTGAAGTCACCCATCAAAATGATATTTACTTCCTTCCTTAAATAAGAAATATCATGTTCTAAATGATCATAAGGACAATTTTTATCTAAATTTATTGTTTTTATAGAAGTTGGAATTAATAGGGGAAATATAACAAATGGCTATGTACGTTTTTTCATCATTAATCTCTATGGTCTCTATCCAAATAAATTGGTTGTAAGGGTCTTTCTTATAAATCCTAACATGTGGGGATATGTTCTTCATAATGTAACAAGATATACCCCCAATTCCACACACCATGAATGTTTATTCCATATTGACCATAGGACATATACATCGATATCGGGGACCTTGGATTCCTCATGTTCCCAAGTTTCAACCAATAATACAATATCAATTTCGCTTGGGATCCAACTTAAATTAGGGCATTTATTCCATGGAAATCATCAAAATTTCCTACATAAGATCCAAAATGTGATGCTGACATGGTACATGTTGGTCTAATTGTTTTAATAAAAAAATTATCCAAAAAAAAAAGATTGTGAAACAGTGTCCAAAAATTTAAATGAGGTGGATTTTTATTATTTGAGCGAAGCAATACCCTATCTAATAGAGCTTGATGATGCAATTGAAAGTAACAATACATGATAATATTCTTTGTTTGTCTTCAATACCATAGTAAATAAGGTGTCCCATTTTGAGAGGTTATGCAACTAGGGTTTTACATTGATAGTCATTTATTCCCCATTGTTTGTGGCTTCTAGGGATCCTTCCATAGCTGGCCTTCATCCACCACCTTGAGGCTTTTACGTCCCCTCCCCTCTACTCGTCGAGTAGAGGACGTGACTAGACTGCTCTGCTTCCTATCATAATCGGGGATCTAGCCCCATGAACATAAACATAAATGCACTAAAATAAAAACAAACATATGCATATGTATAATGAATGAAAATAGAACAGAATCAAATTCATTTCAACACATTCAAGCATTCAATATGTTCATAATAATTAAAACAAATACATTACAGGTTTAATACATAAATACAAGAGAGCACTTATGTTGTAATGAGTTGTCCCGGAACCATCTATGTCGCTACAAATTTCCACCCAACCATAGGTCAGTTGTGCTCATCAATATCTTATCACAACTTCCACCCCCGAGCTGGGCATGATTTCCACAAGGAACTAGGGAACATAAGGCTCACACATAGCCAAATACACATCAAATTTCAGACAAGCCAATCTCCAATTGGGTTTATCAGGTTGCTAAGGCAGTGGAAAGGATGAATTTCTAAGCTAGTGAGCTCAACCTCAAAGCTACAGACACCAACACAAGATCTATCTAGCTTGGCATCCACAATAACTACACACCCAACACAAGGAAGTATTCCCTTCACTGCTACACAGTCCCTCAAGCCATAACTTCCCTTCTAATGCTCGTTAGGGTGTGCATAGAATATTAGCTATCCCCTCTTGATCTTTCTGTGAGGTTCCTCTCTTCACTAGGTTTATCAAGCCAATTATGGGCCTCTTCCACTCCTAAGTCTTTCAGACCAAAACATGTATGCACATAAAGAAAAATACAAATGCTGGGTATGAGGAAAAACATCCTAGAAACCAAAAACAAAAATGGTAGAAGGGGAATTTGACCCCGAGAGACCAATTCAATTTCAGAAACATCTATGGGTTTCATGGGGGCAAAAACATCCTCTTCAAACACCCAATTCATGGATCTCTTATTCCATCAACCAGGAAATACAAAATCGGGTTTCCGATTATGGATATATAAGGAAAATGCAAAAAAAATGTGAGGGAAACACCCCATCTATCTCTAGCTGTGCGAGAAAGAGAAACACATGGGTGAATAATGGAATGGGCACCGATTTCTGGGTGATAACTTTCCCAATAATAAAAAAAATGTTTTTCCAAAATTATGGCTTTCCCCAATACAAAGTTGACTGCCACACTCTTCCATTCCCAAGGAATTAACTACCTCAACCAATTTCTGGAAGAAATAAATAATTGGGTGCATAAGAAAAAATGGGTAGTTGAGAATTTATGGGTTCTCCCATTTGCCACTTGGCTCAACACCATTGGCTCAAGGGTTTAGATAATTTCCCTCCCTATTCCTTGTGAAATCATGCCCCCATCTCTTTGTTGCATTTCATAGCTAGTTCTGGGTATTTTTTTGAATTTCATATTTACATGATGTATTGATTTATAATCTTCCTGGCTAGCACGAGAACCATAGGTATCAATTTTAATTTTCGATACATAAAATGCTAAATCAATAACAGGGCCTTGGCCTTTAGTTCCTCACCATGATTTAATAATGGTATTTACATCATATACAATTTTAATGCAATAGGGGTCAAAATTAGGATATTACATTCCCCTCCCCTTTACATTAGCACTGCCCTTGGTGCTCTTCAAAATTGAACAAAAATGGATGTTCCACTCTCATGGAATCCTCCATCTCCCATGTAGCCTCATTGGGACCGTAGTGCTTCCATTGCACCTTCACTTGTCCAACGATTTAGTTCTGGAGTATTGTTACCTTCTTGTCTAGGATGTACAATGGATTGGTTTGGAACTCTCCCTCGGGTTACACCTAGATCAAATTCCAATTAATCACATGGTTAGGATCATATACATATATCTTAAGCAAATAGACATGAAAAACATTATGAGCTCTAGTGCTATCAGGAAATGCAACTCTATATGCAACTGGCCCTATTCTTTCAAGCACTTCAAATGGCCCACAATATCTAGGTGATAGCTTGGCACAACTCCCAAGCTTAAAGAAACTCTTCCTTGGCCTCACTCTAAGATAAACACGATCCCCAACACTGAACTCCCTATGCATTCTATGCTTATATGCACAGATCTCCTATTTATCTTGGGTTTCTTTCAAGTTCTTCTTGATCTTTGCAACCTCTTGTTCCATTTCCTTAAGCAATTATGAACCAAGCACAATTCTATTCACTGGATTATCCCAAGTCACTTTCATCCTACACCTTCTTCCATATAAATCCTCATATGGACTCATTCTCAGTGATGCTTGATGTCTGTTATTATATGCAAACTCTACAAAGTGTAAATAGTATTCCCACTTGGATGGTTTGTCCATTACATACATGTGAAGCATGTCTTCAAGCACTTAATTTACTCTCTCTGTTTTTCCATCGGTTTGAGGATGCTAGGCGGTGCTAAAGTTTATATTTGTACCCAAATCTACAAAAATACCCTTCCAAAAATTGGAAGTAAACTTGGTATCCCTGTCAGAGATTATTTCCTTAGGAAATCCATCCATGCAATTTGAAAGATTTCCTTCGTGAAAATATTTGCATTGGCATCGGATTTATATGTGGACTTGACCAGTATAAAGTGTGATTCTTTTGTTAACTTTTCCTCCACAACCATGATGGAATCATGTTGTCTCATAGTCATTGACAATCTTGTAATAAAATCCATGGAAATGACTTCCCATTTCCATTTTAGAATTGACAAAGGATGCAACAAACCTGCTAGGTGTTGATGTTCAACCTTAACCTGCTGACATTTCATGCACTTAGAAATATACTCACTAATGTCCTTTTTCATTCCCTGCCAAAAATACTGCTTTTTGGTTGTATCAATTGTTTTTTGATATTCTGGGTGACCAGAATATCAAGCTTGATGGATTTCATCCATAACAATCCTCCTCAATTATGCCACATTTGGGATATCAATTCTATCCTTATAAGTAAGAAATTCATCTTCTTCCAATTGATATCCTTCGTACTTCTTTTCAAGGTTTTGTTGCTACAACTTGCCCTTTATATGCACGTACACTTCATCCTCGGCAATATGGTTAGTAATCCACTTCCTCAAATCTGGTTGGAAAGTACTAAGAGATGCCACATGCATTTCATGTACCTTCCTGCTAAGTACATCAGGCACCTTGTTTTCTTTTCCTTTTATGTGTTTGATTTCAAAATCAAACTCACACAAAAATTCCAACCATCTAGCTTTCCTAGCATTTAAAGTAGGCTGATCAAACAAGTAATTTAGACCACAATGGTATGTCCTTGGCTCAAATTTCCTTCCCATTAAGTAATGTCACCACATCTTTAGAGTATGTACCATGGCTGCAAGTTCTAAACCATGAGTAGCATAGTTATTCTCGTTCTCCTTCAACTTTCTTGACTCATATCATACCACGTGGTTGTCTTGCATAAGAACTCCACCAAGCCCTCGATTGCATGCATTGGTGCACACGGCAAAGTCTTTTTCTGGGTCTGCAATTTTCAAAATTGGTGCACTCGTAAGAAAATTCTTCAACCATAGGAAGTTCTTCCCACATCTTGGTTTCCATTCAAACTTTATCCCCTTCTTTTGCAAAGAAGTGATTGAATGTGTGACCTTGGAGAATACTTCAATGAACCTCCTGTAGTACTCGACAAGTCCCATAAAGGATCTAAGATCTATCACATTTCTTGTAGTTGGCCAATTCATAATGGCCTCAATCTTCTCGAGGTCTAGAGATATTCCTTCGTCTAAGATAATGTGACCCAAATAATGAATTTAATCTTTATAAAAGTCACATTTGCTCAACTTTTCATACAACTTATGCTCACTTAGCAATTGCAATTCCATTCTCAAATGTTCTTCATGCTCTTCTTCATTATTAGAATAAATAAGAATGTCATCTAGGAAGAAAATAAAAAAACTTGTCTAGATACTTACTAAAAACACTATTCATGAGACACATGAATGTAGCCGGTGCATTTGTGAGACCAAATGGTACCACCACAAACTCATAGTTCCCATACCTTGTTCTAAAGGCGGTCTTATGAAGATCTTCCTCTTTGATTCTTACCTGATGGTAACCAGACCTCAAGTTAATTTTTGAAATTACCTTTTCTCCTCTCATTTGATAAAAAATGTCATCAATTCAAGGCAATGGATATTTATTATTCACAGCAACTTTGTTCAATTTCTTGTATCCAATACATAACCCGAGTGTCCCATCTTTCATTTTCACAAATAGAACTGGTGCTTTTCCAACAACTCTTGTAACTGCATTTTCAGCTCTAGCAATTCTGGTGTGCTCATCCTGTAGGGTGTCTTGGACACTGGTGTGGATCCGGGAACAAGTTCAATTGTAAAATCAATATCTCTCTTTGGAGGAAGTCCTGGAATCTCATCAAGAAAAACATCCCTGAATTCTTGTAATAGATGATAGTCCTCCAACTTAGGAGTTTCATTTTATGTTGCCTCCAAAACATGGGCTGCATACAATCGACAACCTTTCCTACATAACTTCTTCAACTGCATTGCTGAAGCCTGCCTAACAGAAATTACCTATGGAATTCCTATTACAAACCTTGGGTTTCCTTCTTCATCTATGCATTCAAATGTCTTGTTGTAGCAGTCAAGTTTAACCTTGTGTGCTTCTAACCAATCCATTCCAATGAGAACATCATAGGAACCAAGCGACAGAATATTCATATTTTCATAAGTGAATATTCCATCCAATCTAATGGACATTTCTCTAGAATTTCATGAACTTTTCTCTTGGTTCCAGTGGCTAGTTGAACTAACCATGATTTTCTATGCTTTAATTTCTTCAAAGCACAAATATTAACAATTTTAGGAGTGATATAAATGTGAGTAGATCCAGGGTCAATCAAAATAGAAATAGTTTGCTTGGAAATATTACTTTTGACTTCAACCACTGTTGTTTGATGATCTTCCTATTGGTCCTCTAGTGCTGCATAGATTCTAAGGACGGCCCTCATTACTTGACCCATAGTTTTAGCTCCTTGGATGTGGTGAACTTGACTTACATTCTCATTATGACACAAACAGTTTCTAAGCATATGGTATCCGCTACATCCCCAACATTGATGATCCAGGTCATGCGCAAGTGCACGCTGGGGATAACAGTTGACTTAATGAGTCGAGCTATGTTATGGAGGAAGCATATAAAAAGAACTAGCAAAGAAGGAAATACACTTAGGTCGATAGAAAGTATACGAACAAACAATATGCAAGAATTCAAACCAATTTATTACTTCTTCTCCATGAAAGATGGAGGAATCATAATGTTGTATATTACATTACTGGACATGCTTATATAGGATTTTGAGATGCTCAGGTGAATACCTGTTATGTTCAGTTACAAATAAGTTGTAACGGTTTAGAAGTTCAATCGTCACAGACGACTGGAAGGCAGAGACATTCTGTTGATGTTCGACAATCATTGATATTGACAAGGCATGTTTGTATGATGTATATCGAGGTAGACCTCTCGAGGAGAACCTGTTGAGGAGAACCTGTCGAGGCGGACCTATCGAGGTGAACTTGTCGAAGTAGTCAGAGTAGTAAAGCAGTTGAAGTGCTATACTTTGTCAAAGCTTTATAGTTTTGCAGGTTTTGGTTGGATCATTTCTCCTTCCTTAAGAAACAATGGTCTCCATTTTGTATTCGTTCAAGTGAGGAAACTTGTTGGCTCTTGAGTAGTAGAGTACCATTTTCCTTGCACAGGGAGTTGTCTAGATTTATCCACTTGAAACAAGGAAATGGATTTTGCCCTTGTATGGCCTATGCATCGTCGCACAATGGTGTCACAAATAAGAGGTTTTTGAACATCTGGATGGATGTCTTTAGGTTCTACTATCTACAAGTCATTCTATTCCAATAACGGTGCATGGTATGGTCGAAGTAGATCTACATTGAAAACTAGATGTAGGACAAGGCATGCAGGAATTTAGAGCTGAAAAGTATTTTCTGCAATCTGTTTCAGGATACTGTATGGACCATATCGCAAGGGTTTCATCTTTCTATATGGACTAGTGAAATGATCCTTCTTTAGATGTAAATAGAACTGATACCCAATTTGGAATGAATGAGGAATATGATGCTTGTTGTGTTGGTCCTTATATTTTGCATTAGCTCATTGCAACATTTCATGTGCTTGATTCCGAATGTTGTAGATGTGATCTTTGAATTCCAATTATTTCTCCACTTCTTGTCCTTCGAAGTCGGTGTCATTTGAATGTGTCAAGGAACTGATTAAGTCGATAGGAGTTGAGGGTTGGAATACGTAACAGATATCAAATGGACACTTTCCCAGAGCTTAAGTTGAGCAGGATTGTATTTGTGTTGTATGTATGGAAGGCTGTCATGCCATGTTCGACGATGCTTGTGGTTGTACATGCAAAGTAGTTGTACGACTAAGCTATTTACAACTTTCGTCTGTTTGTTTGTCTACATATGGAAGGCTATCGACAAAGAAAGACTCACGTCGAGCTATTGCAAGAGAGTTTTCCAAAAGGTGCTGACAAACTAGCATCTCTGTCGAAAATAATGGTCGTCGGGAGGCAGTGATGTTTCCACACATGTTCAAAGAAGAGCCGAGCAGTCTACTATGCCGTTGTAGTCTTCTTGCATGGTATGAGTATATCCATCTTGGAAAATTTGTTGAGTGCTACTAATATCATGTCATATTGATGTTTGGTAGTAGGATATCCCGTCAAGTAGTCCATAGAAATAGATTCCTGCGGTCAATTAGGAATTGGAAGGGGCGTGTACAGTCCTTGTTGTTGATTCTCCGGTTTAGCAATGGCACAAACCACGCATGATCAAATGTACTTGTTGACATCTGATTTAAGCAAAGGCCAGTAAAAATATTTTTGGAGGATAGCAAGTGTTTTTGTGACTCAAAAATGTATTGTAGTCTTGATGTAGTGTGCGTCCCAAATAAGCTTATGTCGGTGCTCACTGGTTGGTACACAGAGCTGTCCAATATTGTATAGCAAGGTGTCCTTTAGGAATTAGTTAATAGTAGACAACGTGTCGGTCTGAAACTATTGATAAATGACAAAGAAATCACAGTCTACAGAATATAATTGTGGCCAAGTAGTGGTGTCATAACCCTGCATACACATCACTGTAGACAGTAGAGTAATGGGTTGTCTGTTGAGACAATCGAATGCAGCATTGGATTTTCCTTTCTAATACTTAATTACCAACTAAAATTGTTGCAGGTAATTAATCCACTTGAGTTGTTGAGCTGTCTGTAGTTTCGACTGGGACAGAGAAAACTGCAAAGTTTTATGGTCAGTGAGGATGATGGTTTCCTTGCCAAGAATGTAGTGTCTCCATTGCTTAAGATCTTGCACAATGGTGTACAATTATTTTTCATACATTGAGTACCTTTAAACAATTTCGTTGAAAGTCTTGAAATGAAACGTGACTGGGTGACCTGACTGAGTGATCACTGTGCCGAGGAACTTGTCCGATGCATCTGTCTTAATCTCAAAGGGATG
The DNA here is from genome assembly GCA_001517045.1 of Pseudotsuga menziesii. Taxonomy (NCBI): domain Eukaryota; kingdom Viridiplantae; phylum Streptophyta; class Pinopsida; order Pinales; family Pinaceae; genus Pseudotsuga; species Pseudotsuga menziesii. The sequence goes on from LPNX010541829.1 coordinate 392,889, forward strand.
ACGCAAATCAGTTAACAGAAGTATTGGTGTAGTACAAAGTTTGTTTTTTATTTGTTCAAAAAATTGTTGTTGTGTTGGTGTCCATTTGAAGACATATTTCCGATTTCCTTTCGTCAACTGATTCAAAGGCCATGCAATGTGGCTGAAGCCAAGTATAAATCGTCAATAGAAATTTGCTAAACCTGCAAGGAAACTTACTAGTTCATGCCATGTTTTGAGGAATGGGCCAATATTTGAGGATCTGTACTTTTAATGGGTCAACATGAATTCATGCAGAGTCAATTACATACCCCAAATATTTGATGCTGGTCATCACAAATGAGCATTTGTCCATGTTCAGATATAGTCAATGTTGCTGGAGAGTGTCCAATATTTGTCGAAGCTATTTGACATGTTCCTCCCATGATTGGCTGAAAATCAAGATATCGTCGAGATAGACAATGACACATTTACCGATGAAAGGTTGTAGAAGGTCACCCATATATCTTATGAAGGTTGCAGGCACATTGGTTAAGCTGAAAGGCATGACTAACCATTCAAATAATCCTTCCTTGGTCTTGAAATTTGTTTTCCATACATCGGTGGAATCGATTGGAATATGGTGGTATCTCGACTTGAGGTCGATATTCGTAAAGAACTTAGCACCTTTCATATTGTCGGTGAGTTCATCTATCTATGGAAGAGGGTATCTGTTCTTCACTGAAATTTTGTTGACAACCCGATAGTCAATGCACATGCACCAAGTCCCGTATTTCTTGGGAACTAGGACGACTGGACTTCCACAAGGAGAGGAGCTAGGGCGGATATGACCCTTGTATATCAAATCCTGGATTTTCCTGGGAATCTCTTCATTTTCGAGAATGGATCTGTTTTAAATAGATGCGTTAGGTAATGAAGAACCAGGAACAATTTCAACAGAGTGTTTTACATGAAAATGCAGAGGTACTCCTTTTAGTGCTTGAAATACATTTTGGTATTCCTCAAGAATGTTGTAAATATTTTGTTATTGTCGTGAACTTTGCTGGTCGGTGAGTTGACTTGTTGCTGGAGTATTCCTGGAATGTTGAGGCTTTATCATGATTAATGGAAACTTTTGAGCATGATTGATAAGCTTCTTTGTTTGTTCAGCAGATATCATAGCAACCATTGATGTGGGTCGTCGCTCTTGTATGCCATACCATTGATTTCGGATTTTGACAATCACCTGTTGAGGCCATGACTAATATGTACCATGTCGATCCCATAGGTAAGTTTTTTCGAATAGGGCATCGACTATGGAAAGAGGTGCCAGATCACATAGTACTTCATCTTCAAAAGGCTTAATGAAGTAGGCGATTCGGCATTGGTGTGTGATCCTTAGTTCCTGCCCATCCTTCATCCAACCGATATTGTAAGGCTGAGGATGTGGAGTGGTGACAAGTCCTAATTTCTTCACAAGATATTTAGAAATTAATTTCTTCTTGCTACTATTATCCACAATCAAATGCAATGGATTTTTCTGAACCCATATCCGTGCATGGAATAGGCACTCTGGTTCCTCCAAATCAACGATAGTCGAGGTTGTCAGAGTGGTTGAGGTCGAAGCCAAGAAGGTTGATGCATCTGGATCATATTCTACCAGGGTTCTGTTGGACAAGTCGGATGTTGACAATTTTTCCAAAAATGTATTCCGATATTTGCATTCTGAAGTATCATGCCATGTTGAATTGTGATAATCACACCATTTTCTGATAGGAGCTTGTTTGCTGCGATCCCTCTTGTATTTTTTGAAATTTCTTCTTTTGATGATTGAGATTTGGTGGAGTCGGTTGAGAAGGGTTCTTGAACTTGTCAGAGTGGAGTAAGCTAAACTATAGACCATTTGCACCTAAAATTTGATGAGTTTTTTGGCCAAAATCTGGTAGAAATTGTTCAAAAGGTAGATTTCAGTGATTGGAATTACATAATTTGAGTACCCCAAGGGTAATCGAGGGTCTTGAATCTATTTTTGTAATAAAAAATGCAATTTCAACATTGAAAATCTCATTTTCAATAACAAATTGTGTTGCCTAATTTCATCTGAACTTACCTAAAAAGGTGCAAATGGTCTAGAGATGAGCCAACTCCTGTTGAAGTCAGTTGGTGACTTCTTCTCGAATGTTCGACCTATTCGCTTGTTCGCGAAACATGATTTTCCTTGATATTTATATTCAAGGTTTTTGGTGTAATGAAATGCATCCGCAAGTGTACGAACAGTCAGAAACTCCATCTCTTGCTGAATGTGCGAGGATAAACCACTGACGTACTTCTGGACAAGCAATTTCTCTTCTTCTTGGATGCCAAGTCTAGCCATGAGTCGATAAAAATCATCGCTATAAATCTGTACGAACTGGTCTTTCCATTTCGTTAGTTGTTGCCACTTCTTATACTACTGTTCAAGATACTTGGGAGGGTAGAACTCCTTTCGGACATATTCGAAAAAATTTACCCATGTGTCTATGGGGTCCTCTTCTTTTTCCATCTTTGTCGATAGATTCTCCCACCAGCAGTGTACATAGGTTGACATTTTTAAGGATGAAATGGTGATATTTTCCGCTTCGGAGAGTTGATTCACTACATAGCACGATTCCAGTTGTTGTACCCAATTTTCGACAGAGTCCGTGTCAATATTGTCTTCAAGGTTCGGTATGTCCATATTCATTTGCACTTTGAAGGGGCTTATTTTATTAGAGTGAGGTCATGTCAAGGATTCCTGGTAGTTTGAAGTGACTCGCATGAGAATTTGACTGAACTAGGTGAACATTTTGGTCCGCTGGCAAGCCAATGCTTTTTCTATAATTTTCTCTGTCTCGTTAGTTGCATGTCTATTGTTTGCTTCTTCGGCCATCTTTTTTGAAGTTGAAGGAAGTGTCTGCTTGTGTTGCTAAGTTTGCGAGCGTGTTTGAACATGCATAAGTTAAATAACTTCTATGGAAGTGCTTATGTAACTTAAGTTCTGCACATTATCTTGCTATGATACCAATGATCCAGGTCATTCCCAGGTGCACGCTGGGGACAATAATTGACTGAATGAGTCGAGCTCTGTTATGGAGGAAGCATATAAAAAGAACCAGTAAAGAAGGAAATACACTTAGGTCGAAAAAAAGTATATGAACAAACAATATGCAAGAATTCAAACCAATTTATTACTTCTTCTCCATGAAAGATGGAGGAATCAGAATGTTGTATGTTACATTAGTGTACATGCTTATATGGGATGCTGAGATGTTTGGGTGACTACCTGTTACATTTAGTTACAAAGAAGTTGTAACGATTTAGAAGTTAAACCATCGCAGATGATTGGAAGACAGAGACATTCTGTCGATGTTCAATAATCGTCTATATTGACAAGGCATGTTGGTATGCTGTATGTTGAGGTGGACCTTTCGAGGAGAACCCATTGAGGAGGACCTATTAAGGTGAACCTGTTGAAGCAGTTAGAGTAGCTGAAGCTGTCGAAGTGCTAGACTTTGTCGAAGATTGACAATCTGCAAATTTCTGGTTTGATCAATTGAAGTGGTTCTCTTGGCTCTTTTGGATCTCTTGGATTGTCTCCCATCATTTTGGTTGGCTTAGTCACAAATTGTGATGGCTTCCTTTGCTAATTTTGGAGGTGAGAGGGTTTGAAACCTTTCTTGCTTTGGTCAAAATTATCATTCCTCTTGTCCTTCCATGCCTTATGGAAATCAAGTTTGCTTTTGTTTTGATCATAGCAATACTTGGCCTTCCTTAATGCCTCTTCTAGAGTTTGAGGTTAATCAAACTCAATACTATCTTTATATGCCTGAGGTATCCCACTTAGAAAATGTTGAATCTTTAGCTTATCATCTCGAATATACTTGACATACGTCAACAGTTCCAAGAATTTGTTTACATATTCTTCCATGGTCAACTATCCCAATTTCAGCTCATGGAACTCTTTAATCTTATCATCATAGTACCTATAGGAGAGGTACTTTTGCTTGAAATATTTCTTGAATTGCTTCTACACAATCTTTCTTTCATTGATCTTCTTCACTTGCCTGAGGTGCTCCCACCATATAGATTCTCTTCCACTTAAGTTGAAGATGGCTACCCTTTCCTTCATATTTTCAGAGTAGTCTTGGACTTGGAAATAATTTCTCATCCCAAGAAGCCAAGATTAAGCTTCTTGACCATATTTTACCTCACCATCAAATGTAGGAGGCTATACCTTCTTAAATTCCCCATGTGAATTGTTCTTGTAATGCCTCTTCCTCTTACTCCTGTGAGATGAAAAGCTTGAACCCCCAATGGATTGTTCAGAGTGAGATGATCCACTAGAATATATTTATGGAGTATATGTTCTATATCTATAAACTCTTCTTGAGATATTGGACCTTTTGCAGGAATTTATGCTCTAACTACTCATACTTCGTTCTAGATTTGTTGTCTGATGCCCAGAGTTTATCTGCCTTTGGATTTCTATAAAACTCTGTAGCATGACTGCATTCAACTAATTCTATTCTTCTTGAGCCTTAATCATCCTTCCATTATCTTCTCTGTAACTTTGCAAATCCACCCTTAGGCTCCTCATGGTGGCTGCAATATCTGGGGGAGTCTCTTGATTTCTCCTCCCATTGGATTTTGTTTCGGCATTATCAACCTGTATGTTTTCTCCCATTGGATATGTCTCGGGCTCAGAGGGATCCTGTGCATCATTCATGATGTTGATCTTCTTGGCCCAACAAAGACCAAATTTTTCCAAACTGCACTAAGTGGAATGTTTCATTTTATGTGACTATGATTCTGCAAAATGTATTCATAAACACAATTGTTAGCTGCATGACATTCTCAGAAATTCATAAATTACTTGCATGTATTTGGGAAAAATCCTATATTGACAACTTGTCAAAACATAGACTTTTCTCACGATCAAGGACTGTTTCACGGGGACGACGAGGGTCAAGGGTGCTTTCCCCTTTGTGGCTTCCCTGCAGAGCGGGTCAAGGGAAACATCCTCATTTTTTTTTTGCAAATATTTCCATTTCACACAATCTGGTGCATAAGTTCACTGCAAATTTTCAACTTTCTGGCACCTACAAATCCCACTAAAAAACTGTTGAAATTCTCTATTTTAGCGAACCCAACTTTTCCCTTTGATCAGCGAACTTGTCGATTTTCTCCGACATGTCACCGCAAATATCCTTTTTCTTCTGAGGTGTCGATAAATTAAATTCACTGTGTTTTTCTGAAATGTATTGGAAATACTCACCTTCTTGCGCATATCAACAAAACTCAACTTTTCCTTCTGACATGTGGGCAAAAATCAAGTTTTTCTTTCGATATGTCGACAAAACTCGTTGAGTTTTTTCGACGTATTTGCAAAACTCCACTTTCTCTTCCGACGTGTCAGTAAAAATCGTCATTTTATTTCGACGTATTGGAAAAAATTGTCATTTTATTTCGATGTATCAGCAAAAAATTGTTATCTCTTTCGATGTATTGGCAAAACTCGCTGATTTTATTTGACGTATTCGCAAAACTCGTTAAGTTTATCTGATGTATCGACAGAACTCAACCTTTTCTGCCGACAAGGAAATTTCAATGCTTAGAAAAAATTTGAATTTTTTTTCTTCCTTTTAACTGACATCAGTGAAACTCATCCAAATCAGCCGACATATCGACAAAACTCGCCAAGTCTAGTCGACATGGAAAATTTTCAAACACTTATAAAATTTTTGAATTTTTTTTTTTGGCTTTCTATGCTAGCCAGTTCTCAACAGATGATGCTCTTACCTCTGCACTGTTCAACTTGGCCCATTTAGGACCAATGTTGCAACCAATAGCTCTGATACCACACTATCACGTCCCCTCCCCTCTACTCGTCGATGAGAGGACGTGACTGGACTGCTTTGCTGCCTGTCATAACCGGGGATCTAATCCCATGAACAGAAACATAAATGCATCGAAATAAAAACATACATATGCAGATGTATAACGAATTCAAATACAATAGAAGGAAATTCATTTTAACACTTTCAAGCATTCAATATGTTCATAATAATTAAAACAAATACATTGTAAGATTAATATAGAAATACAAGAGAGCACTTATCTTGTAATGAGTTGTCATGCAACTAGCTATGTCACTGTAACGGTCCACCCAATCATAGGCTAGTTGTGTTCATCAATCTCTTAGCACAACTTCCACCCCCAAGCTGGGCATGATTTCCACAAGGAACTAGGGAACAACAGGATCACACATAGCCAAATACACATCAAAGTTTAGCCAAGCCAATGTACAGTTGGGTTTATCAAGCTGTTAAGGCAATGGAAAGGATGAATTGCTAAGCTAGTGAGCTCAACCACAGAGTTATGGAAACCTACACAAGATCTATCTAGCTTGAAATCCATAATACCTACACACTCAACATAAGGAAGTATTCCCTTCACTGCTACATAGCCCCTCAGGCCATAACTTCCCTTCCAGTGCTCTTTAGGGTGTTCATAGAAATTAGCCATACCCTCTTGATATTTCTAAGAGGTTCCTCTCTTCACTAGGTTTATCAAGCCAATTCTAGGCCTCTTCCACTCCTAATTCTTTCAGACCTAAACATGGATGCACATACATTAAAATACAAATGTTGGGTATGAGGAAAAATGTCTTGGGAACCAAAAATGAAAATGGTAGAAGGGGAATTCGACCCTGGGAGACCAATTCGATTTTAGAAATGTCTATGGGCTTCACAAGGGAAAAAATGGCCTCTTCAAACCCCCCAATTCATGGATCTCTTCTCCCATCGACCGGGCAATACAAAATCAGGTTTCTATCTATGGATAGATGAGGAAAATGAAGGAAAAATGTGAGGGAAACGCCCCAGCTATATCCAGCTACATGAGGAAGAGAAACACATTGGTGAATAATGGAATGGGCACCAATATCCAGGTGATAACTTGCCTAATAAAAAAAATTTGTTTTTCCAAAATTATGGCTTTCCCTAATACGAAATTGACCGCCATACTCTTCCATTCCCAAGGAATTAACTACCTCAACCAATTTCTGGAAGAAATAAATAATTGGGTTCATAAGACAAAATGGGTAGTTGATATTTTATGGGTTCTCCCAATTGACACTTGGTTCAACACCATTGGCTCAAGGGTTTGAATAATTTCCCTCCCTATTCCTTGTAAAATCATGCCCCCGTCTCTTTGCTTCATTGCATAGCTAGTTGTGGGTATTTTATTAAACTGCATATTTACATGATGTCTTAATTTATAATGTGGCTGACTAACACGAGAACCATAGGCATCGATTTTAATTTCCAATACATACATTGCTAAATCGATGGTGGGGGCTTGGCCTTTAGCTCCTCAACATGATTTAATAATGGTATTTACATCATATACCATTTTAATGCAATAGGGGTCACAATCAGGGTATTACTAAGGCAACGGTTTTAGTACTTATACCAGTGCAGATGGAGTGGTGGAGACACCCATGTCTATGGTGAGAGGATCTGTGGCGGTGATCACCGGTAGTGGATGGCGGCTGTGGGTGTTTGCTCTCCATGAAGATCACAGGATGGTGGTGGATCAGACAGGGCTTGTTGTGTGTTGCTGGTAGCAGTGTCATGAGTATACATGTACAGATTCGTTATAGGCTACAGTTTGTTTCTTTGGAGGCTGTTTTGTTGTGAAATTTGGCGGCATTGCCCTATTTTGAATCTTTCTAGGAGAACGACTCCCATGGATTGTGGAAGAAATCATGCACGGTGACCTGTAGAGCTCCACCAGCGGTGGAAATGAAGATGACTGGGATGGCTCGGTTTTTCCCCTGCTTGTGGGCGAGGTCCATTCTGGTTCATTACTTCTCTTACTTGGTATGGTGTGACGATAGTGGTGGATTTTCTGTGATGGACTTTCGCCAAGGGCGCTTTCTTCATTCTATGAGCAGCCTTTGGTTTTGGCTACTTGCGGGATGACGGGCTTTTTTGTCCATGTGAATGCGACGACTTGTCTATGAGCCGTTTGGGCAGCAGTGGCGGGGGCGACAGTGGTTTGCTCAGGTCATGGTGTGTGCTTTGATGGTGGTTCCATTGATGCATTCTTAGACTTTTTTTGTTTGTTTTTGTTCCTTTGGAGCGGTTTTTTTCCTGTCCCCAATGCTTACTTGTTTAGCTAGAGTAGTTTTTACTTTGGCTGAGAGATTGGTTGTGGTTTGCTCAGGTTGTTGAACACTGTTTGTGGTTTTTTTACTTTGGTTAAGAGATTGGTTTTGGTTGCTCAGGTTGTTGAGCACTGTTTGTGGTTTTTGGCTCGATGTGATACCCAGTATCATTAATATGTATATCATTACTTTTGATTTAATAAATATCAAGGAACTATATTTTTTTTTTTGAAAACAAAAAGAAAAAATCCATAATAAGTTTTTTCATCTAAAAATGTAATAAACACAATATAATCGAAAAGATTTTAAATTATCAATATAGAGATATGAAAAACTTTTTTAAATGCTTTAGTTCAAATATTTTATTTAATAATTAATAATTATTATTATTTTAACGAAGTAACAATAAGATTTTATAAATAATGAATAAACTTTATGATTTATATACTAAATCAAAATTCCGAAAATCAAATATCAAGTGCATCTAAATCTAACGAGAAATGGAAGCTCTTGAAAAAATAAGATTTTGTAAATAGTGAATAAACTTCCTGTTTTTTTATACTAAATTAAAATTTCAGAAAATTAAATAACTAGTGCATTTAAATCTAACGAGAAAAGAAAGTTTTTGAAAAAATAAGAACATATATACTTTGTAAAGGCCTTAACACCATGTCATCTATTTTTGATAAATTGAATCTTAAATATCATGAAAATGAGTTATTAGTCCTTCTCTTTCTAAAGTAGGATTTTTTTCATTTTCAAAACATTATGTTTATATTATTAAATTAAAATTAAAATTATGATAATAATAAATTATAAAATTATATTATTAGTAAATATAAATTTATATTGTATAAATCTATAAATTTATATTAAATAAATTGTAAAAATTAATTATTAAAATTAAAATTTTTATTTTGTAAAATAATTAATTTCCAAAATTATTAAATTCATTATAATTTTCATTTTTATTTTCTAGTTTTTTCCTATAAAAATAGTTATTTGAAACTCTAAAACATTTAGTAGATTCTCTTTCCATATGAATAGATTGCACTTTGCACATAAAATTAGATTTTCATTTAAAAAATAAATTAATTTTTAAGATGGTTAAATTCAAAGTAATTTTTTATTTTCATTTTTCAATTCCTTTTCTATATGAATGAATTGCACTTTGCATAATTCTTTGAATTGCATTTTGCAATGTACTTTAGGTTTCATTTTGCTAAATAAATTATTTTTTAAAATCAATGCACTTTAGATTTCATTTTGTTAAATAAATTATTCTCTAAAATCTTTGCAAGCTTTATAGATAAAATATTTTTTTTACCTGTATTTGTATATAGTTTTACTAGGTTTTATAGTTTTTCACTTTAACTTGGATTTATTAGGTTTTGTTTTTCTATGTAAACTTATCAATCATAGTTTGATGTCATAACATTAGGTATCTTTTCTTAGAATTTTGGAGTGGAATATTATTTATGTTTTTTCATTTAAATGAGATAAGCTTACTCTCTATATTGATTTTATGGGCGTAGTCCAAAATTCATAATTAATAATAAAAAAAATCAAAATAGCTTAGTTAAAACATTTGATAAGTTCATGATAGTTGGAAAATTTAAACTTCAACTATTTGATTATTATATTCCCGACAGGGAATATATATGAATCGGTTAGGTCCATTCATCGGAGATACATATTTAAATTTTTTAGTTTTCAAATGTTTTTAATATAGGTTGATTAATTTTTATTTTTTGAATTATTTAAATATTGATTTAACTTAATTTTTATTGGTCCTTTGCAGGTGACGTTTTCCTGGGTCTTTGTGCCCCAAGACCCGGCGGCGTGATAACGTAAGCAATGGCATTAAAAAATGAAAAGTCTAAGTTAGAATTAAATGAGGCAGATACCTTTAAGCTGCACTTTTGATCGGTGTTATTGCTGTTGGTAATCGAGTGTGGCGTTAAGTGTACAACATGCAGATTAACTGACATCAACCCTATTGTGGCATTACACGTACAACATGCAACTGAACTCACTTCCACCTGTCGTCCAATCCACTTGTTAGAGGGGTGGACCACTCTCCCACAGCAGTGCTGTCCCGGTGTCTTCATATTCCTGCAATAGCGGATCACATGTCTTGGATTCTTAGTACTTTTAGGTTATCGTCGTATCTCATATGGCAGCTGGCCAAAAACTTCTACACTCACTCACTTTGAAAACCATGCAGCAACCAATGCGTTACACTTGATCTCCTGCATGCACCGAAGGTGCGTGCGTTACAGTTCTTTTCTGCTCTAAAATGGGGTTACTCTTCAATTTCTGATGAATCGATTTCTTTCAACTAGTCTTAGCTTAAGCTTATGCCACTACTTTCATTTAAAAAATGAGGAAGTTGAGACTAGTTTCTTTAGTTTATTTTGTAGCTGTGTTTGGAACTTCATGTGTAATGCTATGCTCTAAAGCTGTTGTTGCTCCATATTTCCTAATTGGAAAACACAAATTAGCAATATAGAAGACAAAGTGGAAGAAAGTCACTGGTACATGGTATGGCAATCCACATGGAGATGGAAACGATGGTAAGGGCAAACATAGTAATTTTTTTAAACTTATTTTTATATGTCATATGACTGTTGTCCTTTGGAAATTCAGGATATATGGATGTTTGATTGAAAAAAATGGTATTTATGTTTTGCTTTGTAATTACAGGCGGTGCATGCAGATATGGCAGCCAAGTGAAACTGAAACCTTTCCGATCAAAAGTATCAGCAGGGAGTGCAGATCTGTTTAAAGGAGGAGGCTGTGGAGCTTGCTATCAGGTATATTAAATTGAATAATAGAATAGATTCTAAAATTTGTTTGTGTATTGTTGGACAGTCTTCCTGGGGCTTGGCAGCGCTACAACCAACAAGACAATAGATTGGAGCTGGAACCAGGGAGACAATAGATTGGAGAGAAGTTTCTTCAGTGCTTCTTTTGTGTATTGTTGGACAGTCTGCATGGGTCTTGGCAACGCTACAACCAGCGAGACAATAGATTGGGGCTGCAACCAGTGAGACAATTGATTGGAGCTGCAACCAGCGAGATAATGGATTGGAGTTGCATTTCAAAATTTTCATAGTGTTGTATTTTGAACTGCAATTTGATAAAATTAGAGAACCGCTGAGCCAGATCTTATTGGAATTCTATGAGAACACAAATCCAACTTTATCTATGAAACCTGTTCAGTTTTGGTTTGCAACGATGGATATGATTTCAAAGTTCCAATTGATCAAGGAGTGTCTCACACGTTACCTTGTGGAAACGTAGTAACGAACCCAGATGATTTGGACATGTAACTGTAAATATTGTAACATTTGTATGCGTGTTGATCATGGCTGCTAGAATTCTATCAAAGTAATTGATATTTTCTTTTTTTCATTTGTTGCAGGAATACCAAGCCAATTCTCACATTTACTGATTTATTTGGGTTTTTTTTCACTGCTTTGTTTGGGTAATGATTCATAAAATTAATTCCACTTTTATTTTCTAGAGAGCCCACTGCTTTGGGAATTAATGGATTGTATTCACTTACAGGTGCACTTTGAACAAAAAATTCTACCTGGCAGCTCTGGTTTATACATCACCTACATTTTCAAAATGGTAGTTGATGTGATGGCTATTCCTTCACAGTAATTGTATAAATATCCATCTCATTATTCAAAACAAATTTAAATCCCAGTAGTTGATATGAGTGCTTATTTTATTTGTTGAAAGAAAAATTTCTGAACTTGTTTCAGATGGGAAAGAGGTGGGATAGGAAGTCTGGGTCGTTAGGAAAACTTACTGGGAACCATAATCTGCCTTGGTGGAGCCATGCTCATGAAATTCTCCAAAGAAATAACAATAAAGGGATGGTCATCACTTTTCCCTTTAAAAGAAGGCAACGCAAGCACAAATCATAATGAATAAGTCTCTCAGATTTCGATGAAGGGTTCCATGTGGTTCATGATCATTATTTTGGGGTTTATTTTTCATCGTGTCGGGCCTCCAAAACACCTCTCGTTGTAGGTAAAAACACTTCTCTTTTTTTAGCTTGGACTGCAGAGCTCGTGACAGAGATTTTCCTTCATTTTGTTCCTGTTGACTATGAGTATTGTAGTTGCATCTTGCACTGCTATTTCTTGCGGTTAATAGTACTAGCAAGAATAAGAATAAGAATTGAATATTGATTAATTTATGTACGATCGCATGCAGTTATGAATTTTTTTAAGCTAAACGTTTATACACTAACATATAAAATATTTAGAAAAAAATTTATTTACAAGAAAAATGTACATTAAAAACAATTTATCTTCACTATGTTCATTATGATGTATTCATTAACCTCTGTGATTACAATCATTCTAGCCAAAGACTTCAACAACTTCACTACCGAACTTTGTAGTCCTTTTAATGCCCATCAATTGCAGGTATTTTTGGGAAATGTAGCATTTTGCTGTCTGTTAACCATGCATTGAACCATGTAGTCTAACCCAGTCTCCTAATATGACAAAGATTCTTTATATTAAAAAAACACTACCTTAAATTACTATGGAATAAACAAAATATATAGAAAGCTTAGCAAGAAACACTGAGATTGTATGATCTAATTAATATATTAAAAGAATTGAAGTAATTTTGCTGCAGAAATCACACATCGTCTTCACTTTTACCACTAATCCTTAAATTCTAACTCTAACCACTAAATACCGTGCATATTCTGAGATTGAAGGGTCTACTTTTAAGTAATTTTGCCATAGAAATCACACATTGTCTTCATTTTTACCATTAATCCTCAAATTCTAACTCTAGCCACTAAATACCGTCCATATTCCGAGACTGAAGGGTCTACTAGGAGATATGAATAAAATTATCCATACCAGTAAAATCAGTCCTTCGACCATATTGTCAAACCAATCTATACCGAATTTTCGTCAAATACAATCCTGGAAACACCGAATCCCACACAACCTTGCCGTTCCGAGACAGTATCGCCAGTAAAAATGGTTGAATTTAAAATAAAATTCGAAGTATTTGGAGGATTTCACGAGATAATGCTAGAAACAAATAATCGATTCTTCAAACAGACTGACAATGATCCGACACACTATGACGATAGGGATTTGTAAAATATTTGTAAAAAGGAATATTTGCTTCTACGATTTTCTTACAATTGTAATGTGTACGTTGCTCCTCCCACATAGATTCCATTCCCCAAGGCGTTTTCATTCCCCAAGGAAAAAACCGATTACTTGTGCTAGCGGTCAATTTTAGGAAAATAAAAACTTTTTTTTGCAGATATTTGCATCCTCGATTAGTATTCCATTGAAGAAATTGATGGAAGAACATAGAAATGATGTTGATTATACTTTTATTGACAACCAACCATGCATCGTGGATGAATGACATTTGTTATTTTAAATAAATATTTAATAAATAACTGACTCTAGTTTTGGACAAGATACATTCACACTTATATTGGCTTTCTTTAAAGAGCGGTAAAGAACAACAGTAGTTGTTGTTGAGGTGTTTACTCCTCTAATTCCATGTATTTCCTTATCTTACGACGTATAACATGTCCTCTAATTCCATGTATTTCCTTATCTTACGATGTATAACGTGTCATAATGAAATGATTTTGTCTTCATGACGGATCTGAGTATAGTCCGTCCTTACAATTACTTAAGGGCATAAGCCTGTCCAACACCTAGCCTAATTAAGTGTCATTGAAAAAGATAGGAATAATTTATTGCGAGTTAACAGTTCCAACTGACCCAAATTCCAAGAGCGTTGGTCCTACAGAATTACAAGTTGCTCTAGGTTTTACAATCCGAAGGACAGAGAATCTGCAACATTGTTGTCATGCCTTGTTTATCTTCATTATAGGAAATTACTTAGGCTAACAATTATTTACGTGAATATGGTAATATAAATGTTAAAATTATTAAAAACCTAGCCTAATTAAGTGCCATTGAAAAAGATAGGAATAATTTATTGCGGGATAACAGTTCCAACTGACCCAAATTCCAAGAGCGTTGGGCCTATAGAACTACAAGTTGCTCTAAGTTTTACAATCCGAAGGACAGGGAATCTGCAACATTGTTGCCATGCCTTGTTTATCTTCATTATAGGAATTACTTAGGCTAACAATTATTTAAGTGAATATGGTAATATAAATGTTAAGATTATTAAAAAAATTAAAATTGTGAGTATCTAAACTCCCATGTAAGAAAATATATAATATCATAATAATCAAACCAAATAAAAATATGATTATTTAGAGAAGGATTAACCATTCATTTGAATTTAATCAAAGTAACCATTGAGGTAAAAATAAAATATCATATATTTTCAACATATAAATATGATGGCGTAAATATATGGCCCAAACTTAAAAGACATCTATTTTGTTATATTATAATTACGATTAATAAAAACCTTTAAAAGAGTTAGAGTTAGTTTAGGTTTTTTATTTTGTTATATTATAATTACAATTAATAAAAACCTTTAAAAGAGTTAGAGTTAGTTTAGGTTTTTGTTCGGTTAGGGATTGCTTCATGGAAAGGAACCGAACTCGTTGCTATTCTACAAAAGAAGGAACCAGCTTTCATTACTCAGAGTTGAGCGTTGATGAGAGGGAGCCTCTTATCGTTGGTGCACCATGTTAAAAATCTCTGCGTGAACCGCAGAATGACTCCCTAATTTCTGTGTTACATAGGCAAGTAAAATGACCGTGTTGCTACTTTTTATACAATCTATGCGCAGATACCTTATTTTGATTGCATTATTTTATAAGTAAAGAGTTAAGTTTATGGTTAATAAAGGAACTCTTTGTTTTGTTTAACCAAATACCATTGAGGGATTATATTGACCATTTATAATTTCTAGTGAAGGCTAGATAATTTCTAGTGAAGAGTAAAAGTCTCAAAGGCTACACTCGAATAATATTTATTCTTCTCCATACTTTCATAACCTTTTCTAAAGGTAATCTCTATTGGTTCAACCCTATGCATATATTTTATTATCAAACTCCGTCCAAGATGGCCACATATAATGTAATAGTAACGCATGCTCTTTTTATATGGGTAAGAATTAAGTGGTTTATTAACATAGTATAAGTATGCATGCATTTTATTAACAAACTCCCAAAATACCCCCTATATAAAATCGAATGCCCTTTTCATATGGGTAAGAATTAAGTGGTTATTAACATTTTATTCAAGGAAACTTAGATAGTTATTGACCTTTATTAGAAGACCAACTCGTTAATACACGGTTAAAAAGTGAATAGAGCTATAATATTATCTTGAGGGAATTAGCTTGTTCATAAGAACCAAGTTAATGATTAATGAGGTTACCAAAAATAATAATGTTATATGGTAATAAAGCAATGTTAAAAAAATTAATATAATAAAAATAAGACGATTGCATATAATCATGGTCTTTATTAAGTAATTTATGTTCATCATAAAACCTAGTAAGGGGATGTACACATAATTCTCTGAAGAGATATCATTCTGAGAGTGTTTTTTTCTTTCCTCCATTCTAGTGGATTCCTTGACCAATGGCCTCTCAATGGAAATACTATATACCGGATATAAATCCTATAATTGAGTGGAAAATTATAGTGTTGCTACAAGTCTACTTAAATTAAATAAGTATTTTATTGTTGTTATTTTTATTATTGTTGGTTAAACTTTATAAAGATCTACTCATGGATATCTTAAGTTAAATGGAATAATTGAAAATGTATAAATATTCTTTTCTATCATTTAAAATGATAATAAATATCATTTTGGTTCAATTTATGTGAATGTGAAATTGATAGATATTACTTATAAATGCACTGACAATCTTTTGTGTTCAGCAAAGCCGGTGATTACTGACGAATGCCTTGGCGGCCCATAGTCTAATGGAGAAACAAACTTTGATCTCAGTGGTACTGCCTTTGGCCATATGGCATCTGATCCTAATAGAGCTTTGCAGATGCGTAATGCTAGAGTTGTCTCTCTTTTGTTCAGATGGTATTTATTATTTATTATCTTTTTTACATGCTATTTATCCCTAATATTATATGGAATTAACTTTGATTTGAATCAGGATGAATGGAAAAGTTAAAACTAATTACTGCCAAGAAATCATTTTGAATAATGAAAATTGAGTTAGCTCAATGTTTGAGATTTGATTTGAATCAGAATAATAACAAATTCTATTGCCACCTACAGCCCAGCAACGCTGTGTATAAAGTAAGGTGTAATGCTGTGTATAAAGTAAGGGAAGATTGGAAAGATATAAAGTAAAGTGCTGGTTATTCATACATCAACCACCCCCACCAATGAAATCAATCTATGCTGGAAAATACACATAAACTTGTGCGAGAGTATGTCTGGGAGACATTTTGATGCTTCTCTAAGAGACATTTTTATGCTCAAGTATGAGATTTGACGCAATCTACGATCAGTGGAGATCAACCTCCATCCACTTATAAGTAATAAAAATAGTTGCAAGTGACCTCCACTTAATATATATATATAAAGTTTATCTTCTGGATGTATCAGATACATTCATGTTTCTTAAACTATGAATATATGATGATTATAGTACAATGCATCGTTTTATTAATCACTTGTTATTGTTATGTTCCACAGAGCACCTTGTGAGTATTCAGGACAAAAGATTCACTTCCAAATTAACGAAGGCTCCAATCCTTATTGGTTTGCATTCCTTGTTGAATATGAGGATGGAGATGGCGATCTTGGAGCAGTCTCTCTAAAGCAAGTACGTAGATCAGCCTGTCACCTGTGTTCCTAAATTGTGAGGTGTCTTAATGTATTAATTCGCATGCAGTGGATTATAGTTTCTGTTGTCGTGTGCAGGCAAACTCTAATTTATGGCAAGCAATGCAGAGAAATTCAGGTGCAGATTGGTATATCAGTGGCAGCCAGCCTTCACGGGCTCCGTTCTCTATTTGTTTGACTACTCTCTCTACTAGGAAAACACTCATAGCAGTTAATGTCATTCCCCAGAATTGGAAACCCGGTGCTACCTACAGATCAATTGTAAACTTTGACTAACTATATCGGATGACCTATTATCTGCACCTTTCATACCAGGGAAAAAATCTGGAGCTTTCATAGAACCGGTCATGTTGCAAAATGAAAGGACGAAATAATATGTATTAGTACATAAACCACATTAGTTAAATGATGTCTTTTCAAAATAAACCAGCAGTTATATGGTCGTTTAGAAAGAAACCAGTGGTATATAAGACAAAAACGATTAGTTTATAGAACCACTGGTATATAGGACAAACGCTATCAGTATATTTTCAATGTGAAACAGATCACATTGTCTAGAAATGATCTCCAATACTATGTAAATGTTATTTTTAATTTGTTCTCCTGAGTTAATAGCTCATGGCAAGGATCAATATGTGAATGAATAAATTCAACACCTAGATATTGTCTCTAAAATTTCATTAATGGATCTTGACAACTACTATACTGTAATGTTTCCATTTCAAATTTTGATACGTTATGTTGAAAATGCCTACTATGCCACAATGAATGTCCACAATAACATACCAAGTAACAACTAATAGAATTTCCAAATAACATCCGAAATAACAACTAATAAAATGCCCAAGAAAGCATCCACGTTAATGTCTTAATATGAACTTTTACTCTTCCTCACTCTTGCATCCCATCAAATGTCCTAAACCTATCAAATTAATGCCCCTACTTGCATCCAACCTTATGTTCAATTCGGGTGTTCATAATTGCATCAACTTTATGTCCAGTTTGGGACTACACTAAGTTGTTATCCCTAAAGTGACTCACTAAGTTCAATTTGTTAGACTAAGATGCATTGTTTTCTGTTGACAACCTTTTTTTTTCAATATGTATTTATAAGTGTAATTATAATGTTAGTTTGTATCAATAATATTTTTTCCTCGTATACATGAGCGAAATTTATATTCATTTATGAATCACCTTTTACATTGGTTTTATGTTTTGTAAATATCCAAAAAGTTAGATATATGTTTGAAAACAACACTATTATCTTTTGCATCAAAACAACCGAACGCTTGTATGTAAAGACCAATATACAAGATTAATCAGCTTGGACACTTTACATAAAAGCTATATAAAATTAATCAGCTTGGTTTTCCTCACAAGCTCATAGGGAGCAACAATTTTTTTGGCAAAGATAAAAACCTCATCGTCGTCTAAGCTCTGAAGCTTCTGTATATCACCTAATACAGACCTCACATGTCTTACTGCCTCAATAACATTACCAGTACCAGCTTCTCCTTAAGTCCTGTTCATTGCAACTCCTTCGGCAATCCTTCTCACCACCTCACCAAGGTTCCAACATCTAAATACAAACGGTATACGGAAGTTATGTTTGTTGATATGGTGCATGTCATTTGCAATAGTGAGCAATTCATTCTCATCAATGTAATCAATACCAATTGCTTCAATAATTTGGGCTTCAACAAAATGACCTATTCTTGCCTTGGCCATGACAGGGATGGTCACAACAAACTTAATTTCTTTGATGAGCCCACGATCACTCATCCAAGCCACTCCCCCTTGAGCTCTAATATAAGCTGTCAAACCTATTTACATTGTTAAATTTTAAATAAAACTTAAACAAAAATTATATATATAAAACAAATCGTTTTTGTTTATTTGTTGTTGATCATGGAAAGATTTGATACAGGTTCGGATGCTAAGATTTATGGAGCTTTGAAGTTAACCTGAAACAACATGTGACAATGTCAGGAACATTGCCACCACGTGGCTCTTGTTAGATACAACTATGAGCTTAACTCCATTGACTATATAACTATTAGCTTAACTTCAACTCCCATCATAACTTTTACTTGAAATGTAATTGTTGATATATTAAATTTTAAATTAATTATTAAATACAACTATTAGCTTAAATTCAACTCTAATCACGGTTATATTGGGTAACCATTAACTTAACTATTAGATACAACTATTAGCTTAATCAACTCTAATTGTTTAAGTTGAACTCCTAATAAAATTGTTCGAATAAACTCCTCCAAACTCCTAATAAACTCCTCCATTTGGAAGTTGAACATTTAAATAATATACAATTAACATGGCATATTTATTAATTAGATTTTGAATCTTTTTAAAAGAGATTAAGAGAAAGATTGATAACTCTTTTGCATTCACTTGTATAGCTCATTAATTTAATTCTTGATGAATACCATTGGTTTGATCCTACATTCTCTTGAAAATGATCAAACCCTCTGCAAGTCTCTAGGTCAATACGAGTTGATGTGTGGTAAAAACTGTAAAAAATTCAGATACGTGGATTTTGAAGTCTCCTATTTAAAGCCTCAGCGTGGGGACCAAGAACATATCCAATTACAATCACCATTAACGTGGATGGACCAATGAGCATGAATGGATCGATGAGCGCGAGCAGTAGGGATGGAATTTGACGGGTAAATGCCCGTCATGGGTCATTTTACCCGTCAAATACAGCTAAGATTTTACCGGGACCGTCAAAATCTGTCTTAGAATACAGAAAACATTTCAGAGTTTGATTATTACTGGCAATTTTGATGGGTGTCCACCATTTGAAATTCCAACTAGACATTTACTGAAACTTTTTCATATCTTTGATTAACATACACATTACCATGTGAATTCATTTCTTTGGTAACCATAAAAAGATTTTGACTTTTTTGACCTTGGTGATGACTAGATCCATGGACGAATGCATCTCGTAGGTCTCGAAGTAAACAGGGGTGCATGTCGTTCCTGGCCATGGCCTGGGCCTGATCCCCCTTCAGGTATCAAGGTCACCTCCCTTGGACTCTGTCCTGTTTATTACTATCGTTTAAACCTCTCATTCATACCTGATCTAAATTATTCAATGTGTATAACTATGATCCTTGTAAGTCCATTATTTTATTAATGATTATAAAATAATGGATAGTATTAATTTCATTAGATATATATATTCGATCACTTAAAACTTCCCCCCTATTTCCTCCCTTAAGCGCAGGATCCCGGGCCGCTAGAGAAGAATTGACCTTCCTTACCGACTGGATGAGCGAAACAATGGTCTATATCTTGGCATTGAATTATACTTCTGTGGGGAAGGGGAGCTTGGGAGGAGCCCAAGCCCCTCCTTCCTCTACTTGGGGCTCCGCTTGGTTCGGGAAGGGGAGCTTGGTAGAAGCCCACGCCCCCCCCTCCCCCCCCCTCCCCCTTTGTTTGGGGCTTTGTTTGGTTGTTTTCCTATGGGACTATTGAAATGTGTAAGCTTGACGACGTCGACGATCGATAAGCAGCCGCCCAGCCATCCGCGGTCCACCATATATCAACCATCGAGCTGTCCATCAACCACCCAACAGTCCTCCAATAAATGAAATTCACCCTCCAACATAAATTTGAACTGTAAAACATGTGTTGCAAATTTGCTATAAATAGATCATTTCATAACTGCATAAAGAAGACTTGTAATTTTCTCCTTTGCTTAATAAAATTCTGAGAAGCAACTCATATTTGTTTATATTTTCTATCTTTTTGCATTTTCAACCCTTTAGTTTTTAGTTTTCTTCTTGCATCATCTTCCTACAAATTGGTATCAGATCAAGGTTGTTGAGACATTGATTGTGGAAGAGCATAGGCTGGTTGTGGAGGTGCAAACTCTAGTTGTGAAGGAGCATAATTATGGAATGGAAGAATTGATTTTGGTAATGTTGTTTTATGCTAAATGCAATGGTAAAATATTTAATTTGATGTGATGAAATTGCTGCAGCAAGGTTATTTTTTTGGGGTCACTAGTTTAATTTTAATTTTGTGAAAAAGCAATCGGAATATTAAAAAATCACAAAGTATTGAGAAAGTGCAATATTTAATCCATTTGCATTGGTTGTGCGAAGTTGCATTGACAAAGTGTTGTGGAAGTGATATATTTTGCTGTAATTTAATTATGGCGGGTGGAGTAGCAGTAATCTCACTCAACCCCAAATTCCACAATTTAATGGAAAAAATTATGAATATTGGAGCATTAAAATGAAGACTTTATTTTGTTCACAAGAATTATGGGACTTGGTTGAGAATGGTTTTACAGAGCCACCAGATCAAGCAGCATATAATGTTTAATCGCAAGCACAAAAGGATCTTCTCAAAGAGAATAAGAAGAAGGATGCCAAGGCGTTATTTTTTATACAACACGCAATGGAAGAATCCATTTTCCCGCAGGTTGCAATAGCTACAAGGTCCAATGATGCATGGGACACTCTACAAAATTCTTATCAAGGTACTAGCAAAGTCAAGTTGGTAAGATTACAAATGCTTAAAAGAGGTTTTGAAAATATGCAAATGTCAAATTTTGAGACAATAAATGATTTTTTCACTTGTGCACTGAGTATAGTAAATCAAATAAAGTCTCATGGAGATAGTTTGGATGATCAAAAGGTTGTAGAAAATATTTTGAGGAGTCTTCCTATTAGATTTGACCAAATTGTTGTAGCTATTGAAGAATCTAAAGATTTGTCTCAAGTTTCTATTGATAGTCTTATGAGGTCTTTACAAACCCATGAGCAAAGACTCAATAGGTCAAACGGTTCCTCTATGAAAAATGCATTCAAATCACAAGTTCAAGTTAGCAGCAGCAAAAGAGGAGGAAGAATCACTAATAGAGGTGGAAGAGGATTTGGAAGAGGAAGAATGAGCAATCGCAATGAAGGTGGCAGATTAGAGAACTCTTATGAAGGAGGAGAAAATTCCAATTTCTTTGCAACCAAAAGAGGCAGAGGTGGTAGACATTCTCTTGAATTTCATAGCCAAGGACAAAGGCATGGAAAATCACATATCCAATGCCACTATTGTGAAAAATTTGGTCATTATGCACCTGAATGTAGGAAGAAGTAGTTTGATATGAATAGGCAAAACGCAAATTTCTCAAGAGAAAATCACTCTGAAAATAGTGATTCAATGTTTATAACTTGTAATAGTGCACAAGAAAGCTCAAAAGAAGTATGGTTCTTAGATAGTGGTTGTAGTAACCACATTAGTGGAAACAAGGATATGTTTGCAAACATAGATGAATCTGTGCAGTTAGAAGTAAAATTGGGAGATGATAAAAAAGTAGCTGTCATGGGTAAAGGTAGCATAAAATTTGAAACTAAGCAAGGTGAAAAGAAACACATTCCAAATGTGTATATGTCCCTAATCTCAAACACAATCTAATTAGCATTGGACAACTACTACAAAAGGGATATAAAGTCTATTTTGAAAATGATGCATGCGAGATCATTGATTCACATAGAACACTAATTGCAAAAGTCCAAATGACACAAAACAAGATGTTTCCTTTAAGGTTGCAAAACGATTTTGTGTGTTGCTTTCAAAGCAGTCCTTTCAGATCAATCATGGTTATGGCACTTAAGATTTGGTCATTTAAGTTTCAGTGGTATAAATTTGTTGCATAGAAAGAACATGGTGAATGGTTTGCCATTGATTGAACAACCCAACAATCATTTCTTGTTGGTAAGTCATATAGAGAAAGAGCTCCACTTGAAATTGTGCATTCAGATTTGTGTGAGTATACGCAGACACCTTCTATTGGGAATAGCTTGTATTTCATAACTTTCATAGATGATTATTCCAGGAAAACTTGGGTATATTTATTGAAACACAAATCAGAAGCTTTTGAAGTGTTTAAGTAGTTTAAATTCATGGTTGGAAAGCAAAGTGGGCACTACATTAAAATTCTAAGAACATATAGAGGTAGAGAATTTGCAACAAATGATTTCTCGAGTTTTTGCAAAACAAATGGGATCAAAAGGAAATTTACAACTAGCTATACACCACAACAAAATGGTATTGCAGAAAGAAAAAGTAGAACAATAATGGAAATGGCAAGAAGCATGATGGAAGCTAAATAGCTACCAAATGAATATTGGGATGAAGTTGTAGCTTGTGCAGTATATATTTTGAATCGTTCCCCCACAAAGAGTGTCAAGGATAAGGTACCACAGGAAGCATGGAGTAATAAAAAGCATAATGTTTCTCATTTAAGAGTCTTTGGGTGTATTGCATATGTACATGTTCCTACTGAAAATAGGAAGAAGTTAGATAATAAAAGAGAAATATGTATTTTTGTGGGATATAGTGAGCAATCAAAAGCATACAAGTTGTATAATCCTATCACAAAAGGGACCATAATCAGTAGAGATGTTAATTTTTTTGAAGATGAAGAATGGATTTGGAATGAAAATCTACATGAACAACAACAATTTAAAATGAAAGATTTTGATGAAGACCAAGCTCCCAACAATGGCTCCATCTCACATAGCACAACATCAACACCTCAATTAGCTTCAAGATCTCAATCAACACCTAGATATTAGTCAAGCAATAGCTCAAGGTCAGAATAAGTCTTCAAGAAATATATGAGGTAACTCAAGGTAATGATGATGATGGTTTGATTTCTGATTTTGCATTATTTTCTATTACTAATCCAATATGTTTTGAAGAAGCAATTAAATATGAAAGTTGGCAAAAGGCTATGTATGACGAAATTGAAGAAATAGAGAAAAACCAAACTTGACAATTAGTGAATCTTCTAGAAGGAAAAGATGCAATAGGTGTAAAATGGATCTATAAAGCAAAGTTTGATGCTCATGGAAATGTTGTAAAGCATAAAACAAGGTTAGTTGCAAAGGGTTTTTCACAACAACCTGGGATTGATTACAATGAGACTTTTGCTCCAGTATCTAGATTAGATATAGTAAGGACAATGTTAGCAATAACAGGGCATCATAAATGTAAAGTTTATCAGATGGATGTCAAATCAACTTTTTTAAATGAGATATTACAAGAAGAAGTATATGTGCAGCAGCCACCAGGTTATTAGATATTGGGTCATGAACATAAAGTTTATAGATCGAAAAAGACTTTGTATGGTCTCAAACAAGCTCCAAGAGCATGGTATAGCTGCATTGATTCATACTTCCAGAGCCATGGTTTTAGCAAATGCAGCAGTGAGCCAACTCTTTACATCAAGGTAAACAATCAAGGTAAGGTCTTAATTATATTCCTATATCTTGATGATTTGATATTTACTGGAAAATTTTCAATTGAGTTGTTTAAATCAACAATGAAAAAGGAATTTGAGATGAGAGATTTGGGCTTAATGAAATATTTCTTGGGCATAGAAGTAAGTCAAACAGATGATGGAATTTTCATTTGTCAAACAAAATATGCAAATGATGTTTTGAAAATGTTCAAGATGTTGAATTGCAAGCCATCATCTACAGCTGTGGAAACATGATTGAAATTGAGCAAAGAAAACAAGGGTACAAAGGCAAATCCAAGTTTGTTCAAAAGATTGGTAGACAACTTGATGTATTTGACAACAACAAGTCCTGACATTATGTATGCAGTCAGTTTGATTTCAAGGTTCATGGAAACACCAAGGGATTCACATTGGTAGACAGAGAAAATGATTTTAAGATATATTAGTGGAACAACAGATTATGGCATCTTATATTCAAAATCAGATGATTTCATTCTAGTTTGGTACACAGATAGTAATTTTGCACGTGGCATTGATGATAGAAAATACACATATGGGTATATTTTCCATCTTGGTTCAAGAGCAATATCATGGGCTTCCCAAAAACAACCTATTGTTACTCTTTCAACTACAGAAGCAGATTATGTAGCAGCAACATCACCAACATGTCAAGCAGTGTGGATAAGACAAATAATGGCATATTTGATGCAAGATCAAGAAGGAGCAACCAAAATTTACTGTGACAATAATTCAACAATAGAATTATAAAAAAACCATGTTTTTCACAAAAGAAGCAAGCACATTGATACTAGATATCATTTCATCCGAGAACTTATCAACAATGGTGAAATATATCTTGAATTTTGCAAGTATGAAGATCAATCTATAGATATCTTCACCAAGCCATTAGCAAAAGAAAGATTTGAACATCTAAGGAAAGGTTTGGGCATCATTGAGAAGTCAAGATTAAGGGGGAGTGTTGAAATGTGTAAGCTTGACGGCGCCGACGACCTACAAGCAGCTGCCCAACCATATGTGATCCAATGTCTATTAACCACCGAGCTGTCCATCAACCACCCAACAGTTCTCCAATAAATGAAATTCACCCTCCAGCAGAAATTATGAAATTCACCCTCGAGCAGAAATTTGAACAGTAAAACATGTGTTGCAAATTTGCTATAAATAGATCATTTCATAGGTGCATAAGATAGACTTGTAGTTTTGTCCTTTGCTTAATAAAATTCTGAGCAACAGCTCATATTTGTTTATATTTTTTATTTTTTTGCATTTTCAACTCTTCAGTTTTTAGTTTTCTTCTTGCATCATCTTCCTACAGAGGGAGAGCAATATTCAACATGTAGTAGAGTAATAAATGCTGCCGCAGAAACACCGTGGGCCGTTGCATTTCAACCTGTTTGAGATCCAACCCCCGAAAATGCTGGCAGCATTTATTACTCTACTGCATGTTGAATATTATTCTCCATATTCCATCATATGATCCCTGAAGATGCACGCTTGAGTATTTTAAGTATTTTGATGTTATAGAGGATGGACCAGCTGTGAACCAAGAAGACTCGATCTTCAAAAGATCCATAAGCATGTTAGAATCTAAAGCCATTGAAGACTGTTTATAGGCGTGATGGAGCAGACTAGCTAGCAATTTTTGTATAAGGTAGTAGGCACCTAGGTTCTGGGAGACTGTGACGTCCTCTGTACCTACTAGGATACTTGTCTTTGTTGATTCAATCAATGAAAGACGCGGCGATTGGAAACGTAAGGCAGAGAGGCGTTCTTTCTCTTTGTTTCTACGTGGAATGTAATAACCGCGTGCATGCATGCATTTCATGGCTTCGTGTCACAAACACCTCCTTTTATAGACTCTCACGCCTCCTCCATAGATACACGTCCCTTTTGCTTTCATCCCTCCACATCCACTACACAGTGATCATATTAGTTAGCTATGGCCTTCTACTCTACTCCCACTGTCAAATACTTGGCCCTCGCCATGCTCATCCTCTTCTACTAGGGTAGCTCCGTGGGTGCCGATGACTTTGGAGATATTGCTACTATCTCGGACCTGCAACAGCAAGGGAGGTCATGCGAGCCGCGGAGATTGTCTCCTTGCCGGGACTTCTTGGAGGGCTGGAGACAGAGCCCTTCGGAGAGGTGCTGCCAGGAGTTGCAACGCCTGCCCTCACAATGCCGTTGTGAAGCCATACAGCGATTTCTCGACCAATCTTCCGATCTCAACTTCAGGGATTCTCAGGGCGATGCAGTCAACCAGGGGGAAGAGCGCCGAAGAGAGGAAGAGCGCCGCCGCCGCCGCGAGGAGGAGGAGCAACGAAGAGAGGAAGAGGAAGAGCGGTGCAGCCGCCGCGGGTAGGAAGGGCGTGGGCGAAGGGAGGAAGAGGAAAGACGTGGTAGTGGTTATGGTGGTGAGGAGCGACAGTTGGAGAGAGCAAGACACCTTCCTGATACGTGCGGCGTGCAACAGCCACCCCGCCACTGTGACATTCGACAACGCTCTCGCCCAGCTCGTAAGTCCTTTACACTACTTGTAATACTGTAGCGGTTTTAATGATGATGATGATGGTTAACGTCTCCTGAGACCAAAATTTGGTCTATCTGACCCTCAAAAAGAAAATTAATTAGTTTGTTTTAAAGTTATATTTCTATGCTCAAAGAGCTTGGAGAGAAGCCTCCCGAGCTTACTATAATTTTGACAAGCTAAAAGGCTAGGAATGTCCGTATTGCAACAAATATTATGAAACTGGGATCTAATGTGGGTGTATGCAGGTGTATGCAGGGCACTCTAAGAGGAAGTGATTTTCATCTTCAATGTTCTTACTCTCACAAAGGTGGCAGATCCTTTCTACCCAAGGAGTTTTAGGGACTGTCCAATGACCAATGTCCCTCTGGAGCTCATGCGAGTTCGTTCTTATCTTAGCTAAATTAATTTTTTTCTTAGGACTGATTAGAACAGAGAGATAGTTTTGATCTTCAAGAGTAGGATTGATGACCTCCTTATAATATCTTAATTTTCTTTTGGCCTCTATATCTTTCTCACACCACAATTTTTCTTTAAACTTAGAAGCAATAGTATTTTTAATGTTATTAATATTTTGCAATGCAACATTTTCATCGATCTTCCAATTATTTAACCAAGACTTGGTATCTTTATACCACCCATGCTTGAGCCTTAGGTGATTTTGGCTGGAGTTTAAAGCTAACTTAGGGAGTCTATGGTCTCCCATGTTATTGATTTTGTTCTTATACAATAGGAGTTTAGTCATGGCTAGGCTCTCGATGGGGGAAAGACCCACTTCTATAAGGAGAATAGGATATGGTGTATTGTTTTTGATTTTGAGGTTGTAAGTTATAAAACGCTTCTGGATTTGCTCGATCTTTCTCCAAAATTCTCTAGAGATGCTGCAACCCCAAACCTCACCCCAAACATAATTATGCAGGTTGCTGTAAATTAATTATTGAATGAATGTAATCCCTCTCTTTTGTTTTGTTGACAGGTATTTTCATGCCGGGCAGCAACTTCTGAGACGAAGTGGCAACGCAAGATGTAGGAGAGTATATCAAATAATAAAAATAAATGTATCACCAGCTGCTCTGTAAATAAAGTGCCGATCATGTATGCACGTTTTTGGACAAGTTAGCATTCATAATAAGAAACTTTATTATTTTCCATACAGCGTGATTGACATTTGTATGTGCACTGAATGATTGAGCAGAAGAAGGTGGTAGGTTATAGTTTACACGAATACAGAAATGTGGCTATTGCCATTTCATGACATTTTCTGTCTACACAGTCGGTCTCAAACTAAATGAGAACATTATAAATATCAAAATATATGACCTAACATCCACTTGAAAGCTCCTTACAACGATCAAATATGAGACCTACAGTGAACTTATTCTTAAAATAGATATTAGTCTCAAACAAATACATTATTGACCAAAATTATATTTTACTATGATTTTAATTAAGTCCATTATATACATCAAGTTTTTAACCAACGATTATGTTTCACCCCCATTCTAACTAAGCACATTGTTCGTAGCATCAACTTAGGCTTAAATAATATATTAGAATGGCATCTAAGTATTTAAATAATATATTAGAATGACACCTATGTATATAGGTAACATCATGCTATTTTTACTAAACATTAAAATTATAACGAAAGTATATAATATCATTATCATTATCGGGTCATGATGAAGGCCATAGTGGAGGCTTTACCAAGATATTGGTTTTCTTTAGGCTTTGTTGCCAAGGGTGCTAATGAATGCATAAAGAAGTTGTGAGTTGTGTTTTAGTTTTTTATAAAGAAGTTGTGAGTTGTGTTTTAGTTTTTTTATGGCATTTGAACTCACATGAGAATTCTTACCACTCGGTATTTTGGTAAAAGCTCTCTCTTCAAAAAGATTTAGTGCTATTGAATGCATTAAGAAGTTGTGTTTTAGTTTTTTTTATGGCAGTTGAAGTTGAGAATTCTTACCATTGGGTATTTTGGGAAAAGCGGGTGGGGTCTCGAGCACCATTCATGGTTTGCCGGAGCAATAGCAACAAAAAGGATTTGGAGAGTCCTTAATGGTGAAGGGCTATGGGTAAATGTGAGCATTAGCAACAAAAAGGATTTGGAGAGTCCTTAATGGTGAAGGGC
Source organism: Pseudotsuga menziesii (assembly GCA_001517045.1). Classification (NCBI taxonomy): domain Eukaryota; kingdom Viridiplantae; phylum Streptophyta; class Pinopsida; order Pinales; family Pinaceae; genus Pseudotsuga; species Pseudotsuga menziesii. The sequence goes on from LPNX010541829.1 coordinate 421,809, forward strand.
TATGGGTAAATGTGAACATTAGCATCAAAAAGTATTTGGAGAGTCCTTAAAGGTGAAGGGCTATGGGTAAATGTGGTTTACTCGAAATACATTTGGGGTAAATGTGGTTTACTCGAAATACATTTGGTTCCATTTGTTGAAGAATGATTCTTCAACAAATGGTTTTGAATCAAACAAAAGTCTTTTACGAATGTATCCACAATTTGGAAGCCACTGATAATGGGTTTTGATGTCATTGGGATTGGATTGCTTGGGACATCTAGGCAATGTGAGAGGAGTAAGGATTGTATCCATGGATCGGATGTACAACATGAGATGTACACTATCTCATAGACTTCCAACGATGATCATTTATTCACTAAGGGATAAAGGTGTGCTCTTCTTGAATCAAATTCATGATCTTAACAATACTTCTCCCTTGAGACAAGAGTGGTGCTTAGCTGAGGAGCCTTGTTTTGTCACAAATAATTGGATTATGTGGGGAAGATATACCAAATATCTATATGACACTCATATATCCATGAAGACAATTTGCTTTGATCTAGGGAATGTTATAGGTGGTTATTACTTACCCAATTTGGGGGTTAAGGGTGATCTTGGAAGATGGTGATTTACGTGAGCATGAATGGTGGTCACAATTGATTTGGAATTTTTTTGTTCCCTTTGAATTCTAAATGATTTTTGTGGTTGGATTTGAATGGTAAGGTCTTTGTTTGGGATAATTTGATTAAAAAGTTTAGATGTGGCCCAAGTAGATGCCCCCTCTGTAAAGCAACTTCTGAAAAAATCAATCACCTTTTTGTTTTCTAACCAAGTATTTGATTAGTATGTGGAACCATGTAGTTTTCTGACCTTATTTAATATTATAGATATCTCAACAAGATCACCATTAAAGATAAGTTTCCCATTCCTGTCATTGATGAATTGTTAGATGAATTACATGGAGCAGTTGTCTTCACAAAGTTGGATCTTCGTTCCAGGTATCATGAGATTCAAACGAAGGATGAAGACATCCCAAAAATAACATTCTAAACTCATCAAGCTCACTATGAATTTTTGTTCATGCCATTTGGTCTCACAAATGCACCTTCCACATTTCAAGGTTTGATGAATGAATTTTTGTTCATGCCATTTGGTCTCACAAATGCACCTTCCACATTTCAAGGTTTGATGAATTCTATTTTCAAGTCTTTCCTTAGAAAATTTATGTTGGTATTCTTTGATGATATACTTATCTATAGAACGTCTTGGGAAGAACATGTTCAACATGTTGGCAGGGTACTATAACTACTAAAGGATAAAGAACTGTATGCAAAACCCTCATAATGTTTATCTGGGATAAAGGAGGTAGAGTATTTTAGTCATAATGTATCTCATGAAGGTGTCAAGGTAGTCCAGGTATCATGAGATTCGAACAAAGGATGAAGACATACCCAAAATAACATTCTAAACTCATCAAGCTCACTATGAATTTTTGTTCATGCCATTTGGTCTCACAAATGCACCTTCCACATTTCAAGGTTTGATGAATTCTATTTTCAAGTCTTTCCTTAGAAAATTTATGTTGGTATTCTTTGATGATATACTTATCTATAGAACATCTTGGGAAGAACATGTTCAACATGTTGACAGGGTACTATAACTACTAAAGGAGAAAGAACTGTATGCAAAACCCTCACAATGTTTATTTGGGATAAAGGAGGTAGAGTATTTTAGTCATAATGTATCTCATGAAGGTGTCAAGGCAGACCCTAACAAAGTTAAATCCATGATGGACTGGCTTATTCCCAAAACCGTGAAGAATATTCAGGGATTCTTAGGTCTGATAGGGTACTACCACAACTTTATTCGAAACTATGGAAGAATAGAAAATCCTCTAAAAACATTACCAAAAAAGATGTATTTTCTTGGACTCCAGAGGCAACTCAAGCTTTCCAACAACTCAAAGAGGCAATGTGTAAATCTCTTGCTTTGGTGACACCAAACTTCACAAAAACCTTTATTGTGGAATGTGATGCTTAAGGAAATGGAATTTGATATGTACTAATGAAATAAAGACACCCTCTTTCCTTCACAAGTCATCCAATCAAGGGAAAGAACTTATAAAGGTCCATTTATGAGAAGGAAATGTTAGAAATACTACATGCCTTGAAGCAATGGCGCCACTACCTTATAGGGAGACATTTCAAGGTTAAAATTGATCATGGTAGCCGTAAAATACTTATTGAAACAAAGCCTATATTGACAAGAAAAACAAAAATGGGTGATAAAGATGTTAGAATATGACTTTGAAATCATCTACAAAAGGGAAGAAAAATGTTTTCGCAAATGCACTCTCCAGAAAAGATGAGGATGTTGAAGCATTACTCTATGTTATCTCGATCATCCAACCAGATTGGATAGTCAAAGCAAGGGATGAATGGAAAAATGATGAAGAAACATGGACATTCATTCAAAATATGCAGCAGGATCCCAGTGTCTCTAATACTTTTAGGTGGAAATATGACTCACTATGGTACAAGGATCGCTCATATATTGGAAAGAGTTCCCAACTCAAGCAAAAGGTGCTTTTGGAATTCCACTCCTCACCGATAGGAGGGCACTCAGGTTTCTTAAAAACCTACCATAGGTTAAAGAAAGATTTTTTGGGATGCTCTTAAAGATGATGTTCACAAATTTGTGACAAAATGTTCAGTTTTCCAATAAAATACAGTGGAAACAATTAAGACCCAAGGTCTCCTACAACCACTTTCCATTCCAGGCCAAAGGTGGATAGAGGTCTTGATGGATTTTATCACAGTTTTACCAAAGTCTAAAGGAAAGAGTGTTAACATGGTGGTTGCTGATAGACTTACTAAATATGCACACTTATGTGCACTATCTCACCCCTTCAAATTAAGCATGATTGCCAATGCTTTTATGGAGATAATCCAAAGACTACATGGTACTCCAAACATTATAGTAAGTGACAAGGATGCCATTTTCACTGGAATTTTTGGACCTAATTATTTTCTTGTTTGGGTACTCAATTGGCTCATAAATAATCTTATCATCCTTAATCTGATGGACAAACAGAGATCATAAATAAATGTTTGGAAGGGTATCTTTGATGTTTTGTGGCTGATAAACAAACACAATGGGTCAAGTGGTTATGCTTGGAATAATGGTGGTATAACACAATGGGCTAAGTGGTTACCCTTGGTAACCTTGAACCAATCTCTAGGACTAGAAACTGACCTTTCCAATCCAGAGGGGGCTCCCTCTATGAGTCTATTTTCCAATGTCACTTCAACAACAACTCATGTATCTAGAACAATGGCTATATCTTATGATAATCAACAGTCTATAACTTCTGGTAGGAAATAGAGGAAAGTAACCATTGGGCATGAAGTCAAAGGCTAAGTATTAATCAAATATTCTAACACCTAGTTGATGAGTAAATCAAGGTTCAAAGGAAATATACTCACAATTTATATAGAAAATGAATATTAAATAAGCTAGAAGATGAATTAAGAAAACAATTGATCAAAACAGGGCATCTATCAAGGATGAATCCTATATTGACTTTAGACGCTGAAATGGTGAAACATTTAAATGTTTATGAACTCAGATCATCTAACAATGGATGAATTCTGATACATTTATTTTCATTCAAATATAGAAAATAGACATTAAATGAAAATATGGAAATAATTCAAACACAAGAAAACATACTGAGGAAATGCAACACACTTTATATGAAAACCTCGAGTATTTCTACATTAAAAATATTTGATTAACTTCAAAATTATCTACACATGATATTTCTTGTTTCTTCCAATATGAAACCCCCATTACTTTGTAAAACTTAAAATATATACAAATGTTACCAGAAGTATATCTTAACAAACTATTACAAAAAGAGAATTCATGAAAATTATTTGCCTAAGGATCAAAACTTTGCCAATTGGGGTCTAAAATGGGCCTTATAAGAAAACGTGCCAAAATAAGTTTTTGTGAGTTGGAATTCAAGAACCAATAGAATTTCAATAAAATAAGTCAACCATAATGGTTGAATTGACATATTTGTCATTAAAAAAAACTACTTTTTTTGTTCGTATTTTCGACATATCTCCCTGTGTTTTTACTCAAATTTCGATCGGGAGAGCTCATTGGATTTCGAGTACCCACACTGCATACTTTTGACGGACCCCGCTACCCCAAAAACAAGAAATACCTGAAATTTTTCCAATTGCATAATCTTAACTTTATAATTCATCATCTCCTGATAAATAGAATCATTTTCATGTTGCAATGTTGTTAACTCTGGAGATTGTACATGTTAAGTGTCTAGAATCTTCAACTTCATTATGATCCCGTGAATTATATATTCTTTGTCATCAAGGATCCTTTGAATAGGTTGTATATCATTAGGGTCTATTCCTAAAGCAATAATATCTTATTGTAGCTTATAAATCTTTGTTTTCCATGCCTTACTTTCTTCTTTCCTCTTCTTTAACTGACCTTCTAATTTTGTCACCCTTGTTTGTAACTTTGAAACATTTAAAGTGGCCTGTAAAAGGCCAATAGTTTGTTGATATAAATGAATCTTGTCAAGCACAATTATTTATCATAACTTATTTTCATTCTTAACACCTTATCCTCACTTGCAATCGCAATATTCAGAGCTCTCTTTTCTTTATCTTTAATAGTAACCAGTGAAACTTTGTCCTTTGATATTTGTTGAACCTGTGGAAACAAGTTTTTATTTTCTACCTAAAATTTATTTTTCTCTACTACATACAATGAAACCAACTCATTTTTAAACTTAAATTGAGAACCTGAGTCATCATCATGAACATCTAAGTATGAATATTGTTGAATTTGAATAATAGGATGTAGGGGTAAAACATTCTCTTTTGGGTCTACTGAGACTTGTTATTTTAAAATAACAATGTCTTTATCTTTATCAAGCTTGACCCTTTTACTTGAGGATTCCTCATCAATATACATACTTGTTACTTCTGATATAGTCCTTTTATTGTTTGTCTTGGTTGGAGTCTAAACTGGTAGAGAAAAAAGAATATGTTTGAACTATATGAACTTGAGATTCTTGAGCTTTATTAAACTCTTCTAAAACTTGTTGGTCCTAATCAAAGCTCTATAAATTGGAAATTCTATCCAATCCTTCAACTGTTTGATGTTCAAGAGTTGCAGTTTTGTTGTTTTGTCTTCTCTGTGATATAATATGATGAGTATCATATCTATTTTTCTCAGCTTCCTAAAAACTCATAGCTTTCAAAAAAAATCTAATATAGTAAGGGATGATTTACTTTTGATTACAAATGGTCCAACTTTGAATGAAAACTTGATATTTGATCCCTTATTGGATTTTGTGAAATGATTATTTTCTAAAGGAATTATTTGTTTGACAAAATTAAGAGAAAATATCATTGGACTCAGAAATTCAAATAGAATATAAGGTGCATCAATAAATTCATAAACCCTGCTAATAGTATGATCCCTGTACAAAAAATAATCTCCCGTTCCAGTTTCTGGAGTGTGTTGTAACATATGATTTTCATCTCCTATGAAACCCTTGGCCATTTAACATTAAAAATAAGTCTATCATATCTCAGACATGATTTTGTTGATAAAAACAAACATGCTAATCTTCTTTGTCTTAGATGAGATAATTGAACGATATGAGAAAATGTTGGATCCTGAAGCTTCAAGTATGCTTGATTACAGTATATGAATGCATTTAGAAAATAAGTATGGTACCGAAAATGCTTGAAAGTGTGGAAATTCACTATTTGAGCATGAATTACCTCAACTAGGAATTCATCAAAATTAAGGAAGACAAGTTGACTTGACTCTTACAAATTGACCTTCATAAGAAACACTAACATTACTTCAATGACAAATTTATCATTATCAAGACCTAAATTTTGACTCAATAATGACAAAACTAGTTGTACATCCTCTTTGAAAATAGTTACATCATATGGAAATGAAAAACTTTCAACAGTTTTGCCATACTTCAAGACTTTGAAAAGGAATTCATTTTTCATCTGCAAACTGCATACTCAATAAACCCTACTAAATACTTCTTTGTTAAACAACATAGTGGTTTCGGGAAATGGTTCAAATAACCCTAATGACTCTGTAATTACCTAAGAATTTACATGACATAGGATTTTGTACCAATCAGATGCAATAATTGTTCTTTCAAACTTTGAATAGTTAGTTGAACACCAACTAATCAACTCGAGAAAATGATAACTTTGTTCCTAACTGAAACGGGAAATCAATGAACTATAAATTTGCAAAATGGCATCCATACATATGGGCTCTAATGCAGTTAATATTTCTTTAGACTTTGAGACGCTACTAATAGATCATATAGGATAAAAAATGTCTCCTTCCCTATTTACTATGATTTTTTTTTTTCAACTATGTATTTACAAAGTAAAATAGAAATTGGAATTTGTTCCATAGAAAGAATCACATTGTTACCCGTCGGTGCAATAATGCAGAGAAGAGTAATAATGCTACTTGTTGGCACGATAATGCAGACAATGTCATTGTGAATTCAATGAACCAACTTTGAAAATGGAGGACAGAAAGGATTTACCAAAATAAAATAGATTTTAGAATATAACTAAGGCGATTTAGATACGTCCTGCTCCAGTCCCAAGAATCAATCACTGGAGGACACGTGACAAGGTGGTTTAGATTCCAGGATCACTTAAAAGAAAAAACCTTCGTGCAACTATCACCTCTGAAACGAGAAGAGAGCCATTGATGTGATAGAAGAGAGTCGTTGATGTATTTGTTATGCTTGAATATTTTTTAAACCCGTTAAACCGTCAAACCTTACGGGAAAGCAATTCACCAGCCTGTATCTTTTATGTTTGAATATTCTTTTAAACCGGTATAAAATTTTGCTTTTTTTTATTTAGCTATAGTGCAGGGTTAAACTCTCGTGGTGTGTACCACATCTTCATTATGTCCTCAAATGGTTGTAGTTAACTAAGTGGTCTAGGGTAGGTGGTGGTCAATGAAGAAATGAACTCCACCCACCCACCACCTTATGCCTTTTGTATACCTAATTTATGTTATACACGTTAGAGGTTAGATGCACATGTAGGGTTTTCATAATTATATCAATTTGCATCATTTATTTTGATAAAAAATATTTATATTAGAAATTAAATACATTTAATTTTGGATAAAAAAAATTATCTTATCAAATTCTAATTAAAATGTTATATAAACAATTCCACTTCCCTCAATGTTTTGAGAGCATGGACTTTTTGTACTTACCTAGGAAAAACAACCTTACTAAACTTCTTTTTGTCAAATGTCAAGGAGAGAACCTAGTAACTTCCAGAATTGTAATTTTTTTTTAAATGAACCCTCTCCACCAATGGCATGTTTATAGAGAGAGAGAGAGAGAGCAATCTATTTATTCTACATTTTGGACTTTCCAATGGGCCAGAATTCGATGAAAGAAAATTTAGTATATCGAAATTTGGAAGTGTTCAAATTTTGTTTTTGAATTCATAAATAGATTTAGCATTCTCAAAATTACTCAGAAAAATTTGTACATATAGAATATTTAGACTACACTTATCTACCTCTATATATAACGAATAGGCTTCACCAAGGACATGTTTATCTTTATATAGCATTTGGAATAAAAGATGGCACTAGTTGAAGGGTAACTTTTCAAACAAAATGTTATGTGATGGGTAAGATAAAAACTCAATACATCAATTTTTTTTTAGATATATGGGTTACTTTGATATGATGTAATATGATTATAATTTAATTTCATATGTTGTAATATTACATATATATTAGAGAAATTAATTATTGCATGGAATAAATAATAACTTCTCATTCTATTTTTTTACAGAACAAAAATCTTCCCAAAAGATCCAAATGATGATCATAAAATAGATAGAGATCATGTTGGGTCCGATGAGGAGAATGCTGATGATGCTCATGATGACACATATACAGATGAAAGTGAGGTCGAAGTCGATGCAGATGACGATGACAATGATCATGATCAAGATGGTGATGTTGATGATGAGACAGTTGTTGGTAGCAGCCAATGACATTCATGATCATATAGATTGCATCATGGATCATTTTTTATATATTTCTATAATGCCTCTTTTCATGGTTACTATCATATATATCATTTTCACGGTTTCTAGGACCGTATTATTGAGTTGTATCATTTTGACATGTATCATTTGGATGTGATGTATCATATTGACTTGTATCATTTGTCTTACATAATTAATCATTTTTATTTATATCATTTGTACACAATGTATTATTTTGACTTATGTCGATTGTTGGACATATATAATCTTCACATGTTATTGATCCACTGGCATATTTGAATTTAACTGGTTTTAGTTATATATGATGATGATCTTATCGGTATTGTCTCGTCAATTTTTATATGTTGAAAGTGGTTGATGATTTTTGGATGCATATTTAATACGTATGATGGTTTTGATTTATTGCTCATGATGGATGTTGTCAAATTCACTTAAATTATAGATATTTGAATCACTTATTTTAATTATAGATGATGATGGTGTTATAATAATTATCTTGTTTTTATATATACTGGATGTTGTAGATTCTATTTTGATGGAGATTTAATAAGTATAAAGATGTTAATTTGTATGGATGTTTGTTTCCGTAAAAATTCTTTATAAATGTTATCCTATAAAATATTTCAAAAGCATTTATATGACTTACTGTATAATCATATAAGTTATTTAAGAGACATGATATATTTAACTAATTAAATTGAAATAAAACATGTTAAATTAATAATTGTAAGCAAATTAAGAAGCATTTTTGGAAGCAAAAAATGGGGCAACAATGGAATCCAAATTAGAAGTAAAATTGGAACCACACTAGAAGAAAAACTGGAACCAAAACGAGAAGTTAAACTGGAAGGAAAACACGAAGCAAAACTAGACATCAAACTAGAAGCCAAACCAAGAGCCAAAATGGAAGTAGAATTGGAAGCCATATCAGAAGTAAAACTGGATGTAAAACTAGATGCCAAATCAGAAGCCAAACTAGAAGCAAAATTGGAAGGCATATCAGAAGAAAAACTAGAAGCAACAAATGGCATAATTTCCGACGATATTCCTAATAATAAACCCAACACTATTCCTAACACTAAACCTGGCATTATTACTGACACTATTTTCCACATTATTCTTGATAATATCTTACGGCTCTAATTTCGTTGCCAATTCTGACACTAATTTCGGTGTTAAATATGGTGAATCATAAAAAATCCATATTGCACTTAGTTTTACGCCAAGAAAAGTGTCTAATTCATAAACTGAAATACACTAAATTCCAACACTATTTTAGACACTAATTAAATTTATCTTTTAATATATATAATTTGTTTTTGTTATAACAATATTTTCATTTTAAACTCAACGTGTCACATTCTACTATATTACTCAACATATCATACCCTACTATACTATCATGCCACATCCTACTATGTTACGAAACAATAACGATTTTCTTTGTTTATAATATCTCCTTATAATGTACCGAGTTGGATTTGTTATAATGTTTCCTTATAATGTACAGAGTAAGCTTTATGTCTCAACTTTTAATATTTATAATCTCTCTCTCTCTCTATATATATATATCTATACTAAGAACATCGTATAGTATCGTATCATATATATGTGTGTTTGTAAGAAAGAGATATGATATGATGTTCTTATATATATATATATATATATATATATATATATATATATATATATAATTTACTTTGTTATAACAAGTTTAATATATCACTTAAAAAATAAAATTTACTTGGTTTGAGTTTAGAATATAACACTTCATTTTACCACAACCATTTTAGCCTCGAAACTACTTAGGTTAGATGGCTGTTACAAAATGATGATAATGATAATCCAATGATAATGATATATATCTATAATGCGGGAAAACAATTATTATTCATTATATTGGAAAATGAACCACATTGTTCATAGGCCAATAAAGGCCATACATATATACCTTTATCATCTCACATTGATAGCATATGACTTGAGTACTATTACTCATACCTAATACATTTATAAAAAATAAGCTAGTGTGTAATCAGTTAAATACATAGAAAGGTAGTGCTCAACAATAGAAGTTAAAGAGAACATTGGCACCAAGATTTTTCCTCCTCGCGCGAGCTGCTGCCGCGCTGCCCTAGGTCGCTGCTCCTTCTGAGCTGCCAGGCCGCCTCATGGCTGCGCCTGGGGGAGGACCTCCCCCTCCCTCTGCTACCCCCTCTGACATTGATGCTTTTCGCAGATTATTATCTCCATTTGGGAAGAAGCCGGTGGCCCCTGCCATCCCGAAATTCATCAAGAAACTGGAATCCATACCTGAAATTGATCTCCCTGCAGAACAACCCATCAAGGTTGCTC
>LPNX010541829.1:432454-511964 GCA_001517045.1 Pseudotsuga menziesii
AAAAACAATCCCCCTTCAAGCTCAAATAAATCTCCCCAAGAAGCCTCCAAAGAGTTGCCAGCGGTGATCCAAAAGGATAGCACCCCATCCGGGAAAGAGCCAGCATCAGCAAGCGTGGAAGAAATCCCATCTGGATTAAACTCTGGCAACAGAGAGGTGGAGTCCCATGCGCCTTTGGAACCTGGGGAAATACCACTCTCTGATCCAGGCGATCTGAAGGCAGCTTTTCATTCCGAGACCTCCAGGGGCACAAACGAGGAACCTCTTCTCCTTGAAACGGATCAATGAGAGGATTCGGATGAAGGCGACTCCTCAAGCAGCATGCACACAATTCCTTTTAAAAAATCAAGGGGAAGGAAATCCACAAGAAAGAAAAGGGAGGAAGCATCTTATTTGGCGGTTCTCGAAGGCTCACAAAAAACCCTGAAAGGAATGCTGAACACCAGATCTAAGAAAGGACCTGCCGCGGCCCCAAAAGCGGCCAACCCCTCTCCCAATAGGAATTAATGCGGCACATCTCCTGGAATTGCAGAGGCTTAGGATCTGCCTTAAAAGAAGAAGCTCTGAAAGATCTAGTCCGAATTTATAAGCCTGAGATTCTGCTAGTCCAGGAGACAAAACTGGAGGAAGCCCCACTCCTCCAGGTTGGAAATTCGTTTTGGAAAAAAGGCCCTGGCATTGCTAACAAATCCCGAGGAGCCTCCGGAGGTGTAGCTACCTTTTGGGATTCATCCCTCTACGATATTGAAGCTGAAGATCGCTCCATGCACTGGGTTTTCACAAAGCTTACCCACAAAATCTCCGGCAGAACTGTAAGTCTTTTCAATCTTTATGTTCCTGTACTGCATGCAGAAAAAAAAGATTGCTGGAATAGCCTCGAATCGTATCTCAACTTGAAGCAGCCTGACAACATCATTATAGCAGGAGATCTGAACATTACTCTAGCTGCCAATGAAAAAAAGGGGGGAACTCCTGTTAGGGACCCAGCAAGGGAATGGGTTGAAGACATCATCCTTGGCTGGGACCTTATCGATATAAAGCCGGCTAAAGGGAAGTTTACCTGGACCAATAAAAGGATTGGACCTGGCCATATAGCGGCCCGTCTTGACAGATTCCTGGTTCAATCATCCTTCCTATCCTTTGGCCTCTTAGCCTCATCTAAAATTTTACCCCACTGTAATTCTGATCATAAGCCCATAATGTTGGATCTCACCCTAGATCAAGACTTGGGACTGATTCCCTTCCGTTTCAGCCATCTTTGGATCCAGCAAGAAGACTTTTTGCAAGTTGTGTCTGATTCTTGGAATACTCAGATAAAAGGGTCACCTTCCTTCATCTGGGAAAGGAAACTAAAAAGACTTAAGCACGACCTGAAAGCTTGGGCGAAACTCATCACCTCCCCCATTATCAGAAGGAAAAAAGCACAAGCTGCCCTGGAAAACCATCAAGCACAGATGGAAGATACTCCTTTGTCGGATAATCTTCTGCATACAGAGTGGGCCCTCCAAAAATACTATTTTACTACCTGCAGATTAGAAGAGGAGTATATGAGGCAAAAATCCAGAACTCTTTGGCTTCAAAGCGGGGATAAAAACACCAATTACTTCCACAAACAGGATGAAGCTCGGAAGAACTTTAAAGCTGTCTCAGAAATCAATTTCCAAGGCGCTGTGCTTAAAGACTTTGAGGACATAAAGAAAGCTGCCGTTTCCACCTTTAAAGATTTATTCACAGCCCCGGATGATGATCCACTGGATATCATGTCCAGCCCGTTTGATCTCATCCCTTCGATGATCAACCCTGAAGAAAACTCCCTTCTCACTGCCCCGGTCACAATGAATGAGCTTAAAAACGCTTTAGAGGCTATGAAGCCAGACAGCGCCCCTGGTCCTGATGGCTTCACAGCCAGGTTCTTCTCTTGCTGCTGGTCAATCATAAAGATAGATCTCCTTAAAATGATCAGGTACTCTCAAAAGATCAACAAGGTAGGAGGAAGCACCAATTCCTCCTTCCTTGCGTTGATCCCGAAAGAAAAGGACGCATCCAGCTTCAACCGGTTTAGGCCAATTTCTCTATGCAATACTGGGTACAAGCTTATTACCAAGATAATAGCCACCAGGCTTAAACGGATCCTTCCCTGGATCATCCCGGAAAACCAAGGCGGCTTCATCAAAGGAAGAAAAATTCTTGATAACATTATCCTTGTTCAAGAAGCCATCCACTCCAGCTGTAAGCGGAAGGAGAAAGGTATGATCATTAAAATTGATTTAGCTAATGCTTTTGACCGTGTTAGGCATGATTTCCTATTTGCAGTAATGTCCAAGTTTGGCTTCTCTCCCGCTTTTATAAGTTGGATCAGAGGCTGTGTATGTGGCCCTTGGATAGCACCTTTGGTCAACGGTCGCTGTTCAAGCTTCTTCCAAGCTTCTAGAGGACTCAGGCAGGGCTGCCCGCTGTCCCCTCTCCTCTACGCCATCCAAGCTTCTGTGCTAAGCTTCCAGCTTAATTTTTTCCAAGAAATCCACACGCTGCCTGGGTTAAGAATGGCGAATAATGTCCGAGACATAAACCACGCTCAATTCGCTGATGATACTTTGCTGCTAGGTGGGGCAACTGTTCACTCTGCTGATCACTTTAAACAAGAACTGGTTCTTTACAAAGAAGTTTCTGGCAGCAAAATTAATTTCCAAAAAAGTAAAATTTTCAGCTGGAACTGCTCTCCCAGAGAGTTGAGGGATATCACTAGATTGCTTGGAATGGAAAGCACCTTGGACTGGGAGGGCTTCACGTACCTAGGTGTCCCCATCAGCAAACCCAATTCCAAAATAGCAAACTGGGAGCCTGTCCTGGATAAAATTAAAAGCAAAATACAAAATTGGAGCGCCAACTGGCTCAATCCTGCAGGGAAAATGATCCTTCTTAAATCTGTCCTGAACAGCATGCCAATATATCAATCTTCTATCTTGCTCGCCCCATGCTCAGTCCTCAGCAAGATAGAAAGCCTATTCAGAAAATTCATTTGGGAAGGTGGAAAAGGAAACGAGAAGAAACTCCACCTTGTCAGCTGGGAAAAGATCCAAAAACCGAGGGCAGAAGGTGGGCTTCAAGTTAGGAGCTTAGCCTCCCAAAATCTGGCATTAGGAGCAAAGCTGCTATGGCATCTGATCTCAGAAAAGGATTGCTGGAGTAAGCAAGTGCTCCGCAAAAAATACTTTCCAGGTTCAAGGAAAAGGTGCCTCGATTCTACTCCTCAGCATAGAAATGGCTCACCAGTCTTCAAACTCTGTATTAAAGCGCTGCCCTCCTTCAAAAAGAGGCTCTACTGGATTCCAGGAAACAGGAAAACAATAAGAATATGGGAAGATCCCATCCTGGGAGACACCCCTCTAGGGCAATGCCAAGAAGTGAGAAATATCAAACGCTGGCTGCTGGAAAACGGAACTACTACGCTATGGGACCTCTCAGCCTGGGAAAACAACAATTGGATAGGCTGGAATCTTGGTAACCTACCACCGGATTTAGAAGAAGAAGCAACTACACTTACAGTCCTCCTTCAAGGCAAATCCCCTTTCAGAGAAGGGATTAGAGATAGACGTGGGTGGGGCAGCAAATCTGGCAATTACACAGCCTCAGAAGGTTATGAGAATATCCAGTCTATTCCCTATGTCGCCCCAAATCCAGCGATCTGGAATTTTGTCTGGTCAAGGTCCTTCATCCCAAAAATTGATTTTTTCTGCTGGACCCTGGCCCATAGAAGCATTCTTACCGGCGAAAATCTGAAGAAAAAGGGAATGGAAGGCCCCTCTCGCTGTCCTCTCTGCAAAAAAGAGGAAGAAACGTCTGAGCACCTCATGCTGGGTTGCCCCTACTCCAAAGAAGTCTGGAAAGCTACGTTGGAAATTAATTCTGTTATAACACTCCCAGGCACCATCCATGGCCTCCTTGCTGAATGGATGAAGCTCTCCCCGTTCCAGCTATCCAAGAAAACATTGCTTCAAAATTCCTGGAGCTGGGTCTCTAAAGCCATCCTCTAGAAGATCTGGCTCGAGAGAAACAACCGAATTTTCAGGGATAAAGAAAACCACCCCTCCAAAATTGCCAATCAAGCAAGGGCAATCCTGGGAGAATCCATTGAACACAACTCTGCTCTGAAAGGTAGCTCCCAGCTCCTCCCGGAAGAATCACAGTGGTTAATTAAAATAGCCCCAAATTTTCAGAGCATCTCTATGCCTGGTTACTCTAGCTCTGCTAACTGGGAAATCCGTCTTGAGGAACCTGCCTTCACCAGCTGGAGAGAATCTCTAAACGAGATCTGTCTTTTTTTCGATGGAGCTTCTAAGAACAATCCAGGATGTGCTGGTGGAGGAGGAGTGTTAATCTCAGCCTCTGGTGCTATGCTCAGCCATTATGCCTGGGGTCTAGGCTCTGAGTCCAACAACATAGCTGAATTCTGCGGTCTATTGCAAGGGTTAAGGATAGCTTGCTCCAAAGGGATCTCCTCCCTAGTTGTATTCGGCGACTCAAGGATGCTGATCCAGGCCCTTATAAACCAAAAGAAGCCATCCCAGCTAAAGCTAGCTCTGATCTATCAAAAAATCCGGCAACTAAGCCATAGTTTCCATTCCATCTCTTTCTATCATATCCTCCGTGGTCTGAATCATTTAGCTGACATTGAGGCCAATAAAGGGGTCCTCTTGAACAGAGGAATCTTAGAAGTTGATGGCCTTGAAAGGAGAAATGACATCCCTTGATATGTGTAGCCCCTTGATCTCTAGATCGAGTTGTTTATTGTCAAGCAACGTTCCTTCCCCTCAGTACACTGTAATTCTTGTTCCAGCAGTCAATGCCAGCAATACTCTGCACATCTCCCTGTTTCTTCATGATCACCACTATTTATCTCCTTGCTATGCCAGCTCTCTCGTCTCCTCCTTTGTCTCTGCTCCGAACCAACGCTAGTTTGACCTCTCGTGGGCTGATTACGTAGCTATCAGTCGCTGCAATGGCCTTTCTAACCTTCTTCTCCTCACTCTGAATCGAAGTTGGATCGAGAGTAACTCTCTTCAGGCCTGTAACTGTCAGTTATGGAGAAGCTCGATGAGACTGAAAATGAGATGGCTTGCTTTCAAGAAGGATCAAATAAGTAAGACCAGAGCTAGCAGGCGTCCTCCCAAGCAAGAAAAGAAAGATGGAACCTACACAATGAAGTTTTCAGGAAGATATGAGAAAATACACCAGGCTCATAATAAAACCCAGAAGTTATTAAAGATAATGCTCACTCTAGCTCCAATGGTGTGGCTTTCTCCAACAAGACCCACGCGAGCCTTCTCTTTGAGCTGGAGAAGGCGTCCACCAAATCGCTGGCAAACGTGGACACCTGTTACTTATCTTATTGAAGTTTATCTCTGCTGTTTTCTGTTCAATTTTGCTCAAAAGGGGCTGCGTCCTCCTTTTTTTTTAGCTACCTAAGAATCAATACAGCCATTTGCTACCGTTATCATCAAGCCGTTGATAAGAAGTGGACTCTTGAGACTAGTTTGACTCAGAATCTTGGTCTGACTATTTGTTAAAGCACGCGGTAGCTATTTTACCGCCCCCTTCCTAATCTACTCCTATGTTCTGGTAAAAAAAAAACAATAGAAGTTAAAGAGACAATCCTTCTCAATTCTGACAAACAAGAAAAGAGTAAGCTTTATGTCTCAACTTTTAATATTTATAATGTCTATATATATATATATATATATATATATATATATATATAAACTAAGAACATCGTATCATATCATATATAGGTGTGTGTGTGTGTGTGTGTGTGTGTGTGAGAGAGAGAGAGAGAGAGAGAGAGAGAGATACGATATGATGTTTTTAGTTTATATTTATATGTATGTAATTTACTTTGTTATAACAAGTTTAATATATCACTTAAAAAATAAAATTTACTTGATTTGAGTTTAGAATATAACACTTCATTCTACCACTAACATTCTAGCCTCCAAACTACTTAGGTTAGATGGTTGTTACAAAATGATGATAATGATATACATCTATAATGTGGGAAAAAAATTATTATTGATTATATTGAAAAATGAACCACATTGTTCATAGGCCAATAAAGGCCATACATATATATGTTTATCGTCTCACATTGATATCATATGACTTGATTACTATTACTCATATACCTAATACCTTTATAAAAAATAAGCTAGTGTGTAATCAGTTAAATACATAAAAAAGTAGTGCCCAACAATAGCAGTTAAAGAGACAATCCTTCTCAATTATGACAAATAGAAAAAGAGTTAGCTAGGGTGTGGTCCCACATCAAGTTCAATAGATGGTGTCATCTACACTTTCCCACATATGCCAGGTTCCATCTTCTACCTGTAGACCCATCTTTGATAAGTGATCAGCTGGCATATTTCTTTTCCCTGAAAATATATTGATAAGAAATGTCTTGAAATAAACCAGCTAATATTATGAGTTCTTCATATAAAGGCTTCAGGTTGATATTCTTTGGAGGCTATTTTAGCTTTAGCCAATCAATCACTAGCAAAGAGTTCCCAAATACTTGGATCTTTTGTACCCGTTTGAAATATCCAATAGCATCACTAACTTGAGTTTTATCTTTTCAAATTGGTTGTTTGTACTCATACCAAGACCTACAGAAAAATTGAACCAATGTGTGTCTGATAAGAAAAGTAGATCCCTTGCTCCACCCATGCATGGTATTCCTTGGGAGGCACCATCAAAATATGATAAGAAAAGTAGACCCCTTGCTCCACACATGCATGGTCTTCCTTGGGAGGCATCATCAAAATAAGATGAACAACCTATCTTGTCAATGGTCTCCTCAATAATTCTTATTTGTTTAGGAAGTCCTGCAGATTACGGAAAATGATCCAAAATGGCCATATTTTTATAAGCATATTCCCTGTGGAGGAATAGTAATATCCTGGAATATATCCTTATTCTTGGCCAACCATGCCCCCCAAATCATAAGAACTGGTAGAGACCATAAATTTGAGAAAGCAACTTTAATCAGCCATTCCTGTAAAGCTCCTTGAAGGCCCATACCATTCCAAATGAATTGTATGCCTTTAACTTATGTTGCATGATTCCACACACTAATCAAATAAGGTTAGAAAACAAAAAGGTGATTGATGTTTTCAAAAGTTTTGTAAAGCTCCTTGAAGGCCCATACCATTCCAAATGAATTGTATGCCTTTAACTTGTACTGCATGATTCCACATACTAATCAATTAATATTGCTATCCCTTTTTCAACAACTTTTTCATACCATTAGAGCTTATCACCTTGCTTGGTTTTCCTGTGATACCATTTAACTCATATTCTTTTCCTTCCCATGAAAATTTCATGAAAAGTTTTTGAAAATTAAAAGCCACTGTTCCCAATGATTGTAACCGTTGGACACCTAAGACAACATCAAGACCACCCATTGGCATAGAAATCATTGGAATATTCAATATTTATTCCCCCATAGTAAGATTGATATTATGGAATTTCCATGAGCAATTTATAGTTCCTCCATCTGCATCATTACTTGAAAATTTGGTGTTGGATATACAAATCAATTAATAAATTTGGCTAATTTATAGTGAATGAAATTATGAGTACTATCGGAATCAATCAACACTGTTACCTTCTTCTTTTTGATGTATTCTTCTATCGTGAGAGTTTGAGGAGTTCTAATTCCATAAGATGCATGACAATATATGATGGGAGTAATTTATTATGAAGTAGCCTCTTCTATTTCTTCTGAAGTTGCCTTTTGTTAATATGCATCCTCTTCACAATCTATGTAGAATAATTCATTCTCACTGCACTTATGTCCCTTACTATACTTTCTGTCACAATTAAAGCATAATTGTTTTTCTCTTATTTCATCTAGTTGTTGGGGTGCCAACCTTTGTGGTGGTTTAGAAGAAGGAACATTAATTTCTCTATATGTGTTGGAGAAGGTCTTTCTAGTAGTCATTTCCATATTTTTACTTTCAACCTTCCTTTCCATCATGAAATCCTTCTCTAGGGATGATGGTTCAAAGAGACGCACCTCATGTTGAATTTTATCTTTGAAGGTTCCAATAAAGACATCTAACAAATCATCTTCTGAAATATTCATCATTCTGAGATGGAGTTGCTGAAATTGCTTGATGTGCTCTGTAACTGGACCTTTTTTTATTGAGATTTACCAACTGGATAAAGAAGGTGTTGCTATTTATATCCCCATAATGTGTAATCAATTATTCTGTGAATATATACTAATAGATAATAGAGTCGCTTTAACAGTCACAAACATTGGTACTACAAATTGATCAAGTTCTAAATATAAGGATGAAATAGTTATCTTTTGAAAAGTGGGCACCAGATGTACATCAAAGAATTGATCCATCTAAAAAATCCATGTGATTGGATCCTTTCCATCAAACTTTCTCATGTCAATCTTGGGAATAGAGTAGTTCCTTGGACCTAAATTAAACCCATCATGTTGTAGTGAATCATCAACGTTTGAGGACTCCAAATTCCTACTCTCTAATTGTTTTTCAATTTTTTCTAGATGTGACTAGATTAAGTCCTCTTTTTCCTCCATATCCTCTTCTTGAGTAGATACATGAGGAATAAAGATATGTTTTATATCCTTCATCAATTCCTTCAAGTCTTGACAATCTTCTTTTCTAGCCAGCCCTTTGAGATCCTCTTTGCTAGCCATCCTTTTGATATCCTCTTTACTATCCATCCCTTTCAGATCCTCTTTACTAGCCATCTTATTTTCCAATTTAACTAAGTCATCCATTTTCACATTTCCTTTAATCATATCTTCCAACTTGGACACTCTAAAAGATATGTCTTCCATTTCATCATATGCCAGGGATGAATCCTCTGGGGGTTTGAGTGGAGTGTGATTCTTTCCAATTCCTTTTGGTGGAATTTTGAATAATAAATATGTATCACAACATAGGTTTTACCACAAACAGATCGTCATACTCAAATCTATTCAAATACAAAATGACGTACCTTTTTCAAACCATGATTAGAAGACTGTTTTATGGATGACTTGTAACTGAGGTAAAATTTGAATTTCGACTCCTCTAGGTCTGGAACTCTGGCCTGTGGTACCATGATATGTCCTCTTTCCAATTCCATAGGTCTTACCTAATTTGGATGTGCCAAAAAAGTTATTCCAAATCTCCCAAACCTTCTTATGTTTGGCCTATCCAAAAGAGAGAACTTGTATTGTATGACATGTGTCCAATATTTTATTTCTGTAATTTAAAGTTCTACCAGAGATACCCTGGTCCGTCTTATTTTATATTCAACTAGTCTCAGTCAATTTGGATCTTAGATGACTCAGATATGACCTTTTTCTCTAAAACACCTATTTTAGACTAGGTTTTGGACTAGTAAACAATCCCTATATTTATTCAAAATTATCTCTGAAAGTATAATGGTTAAGATATGCATTTCGTATTGGAGATACATCGACATATTTTAGAAGTGGGTTTTTAACCTTGATCTCTGAATCCTTTCATAAAAAAAAGTTGTAGTGAAAATTCGAAGATGACTAATTTTGCAGAATACAATCCCGAGGAAAGATCTCTAATACCAAATGTTATGCAACCAAGTCCTGGAAATGGTGTAAAAAGAGCATAAATAGACAACAAGAGAGTAATCCACACCTTACTAATGAATAACATAGATAAATAGCAATCCTCTTTGAGAGAGGAACCTCCTAACAAAATGTACATGAGTACACAATAGAGACAAGATACAATGATGACTAAAATAAGAATATCTCCTTCCTATGTACAGGAGACAAAGGTGTACAATAACAACTAATAAACCCACTAATAGACCCAAGCCAACATAAATAATATGTAATGCACCAAAATATAGGGGGTAATGCACCACACTATATGGGGTAATGTGCCAACATTAAGGGCTTAACATCCTATGCACATCTTAAAAAATGTGCCAGATTCTATATTTTGACATATATAGGGAAAATACAAGGACACCTTATCTTCAAGGAAAGATATCACTATTTCGCGTACCAAGTTTGATAGAAAACATATGTGGCTAAACAAGGAAAATGAAACATATGCAGAAGCTCCATGGATTTTGAAAAGGAAAGAGCTAGACCAACAAAAAAATTTCATATGTTCAATAAGGACACCCAATGGCTATGGGTCATCATTGCATAATAATTTTACAATTGATGGACATATCACATGATTTAAAACGCATGATTTTCATAATGTTATGAATGTATTATATATATCATTTAACTTTTGTTGGTAAAATTGATTAGGTACTAATTATATTCTTACATTCTATTAATGTGTGCCAAAACTAACAAATGACATTTGATAAATGTGTTTGACAGAATACCATGCCATTGGGAACTAGGGTGGATTCATGTCTTACCGTTGACTTGAGGAATGCCATACGTATATTGTCAGCATTTGAAAGGTATGTGGTATGGAATGTTCATGTGTGATAGACATATAAATATGGTATTTCATTTTAATTTTTTCCTAAAGGTTCATACTAATTTACTATTCTTACATTAGGTGGGTGAAATACAAAGAGATCCATGAATGTGAAGTGCCAAAATGGAAGAAGGAAATTGGAGAAATTGTATGTGTATTTGAGAATGAGCTCCGTACAAGTTTCATGGACCTACAAGTCCATTTACTAATACACCTACATGACGACATTGTATCGGTGGTTGTTGTATCAACGTGGTGGATGTTTTTATTTGAGAGGTATATGAAAACTCTAAAAATATATG
Organism: Pseudotsuga menziesii; assembly: GCA_001517045.1. NCBI lineage: Eukaryota > Viridiplantae > Streptophyta > Pinopsida > Pinales > Pinaceae > Pseudotsuga > Pseudotsuga menziesii. The sequence goes on from LPNX010541829.1 coordinate 443,262, forward strand.
TCCAACAAAAGGTAAATCAAGAGGGTTGCATGGTTGAAGGGTATGCATTGAATGAAGCACTTTTCTTATTATGTGAATTCCATTGAATTCCGTGGTAAGGATTTTGAAGATGGGCCACACTTCTAGGGTGAATAATGAGCACCATATATTATTGATGGAGAAAAACCACAATCCAGTGGTGTTCAACTAGAAATTAGTAAGTAAACTCATTATCGTTGTGGTTGTTTTATTGCAATCATTAGTTTACGTTGTAATTTATTTGTCAAATTAAGAAAATGGCCTTTGTAGTTTGAAATAAACATGTTGACATGTAATAGGTGTAGATGAAAGTACTATACTTGACAATTTCATTCTATACCACATGTATTTTATGAACAAATGGATTAATTTGTATGATAAAAATAGAGGATAAGTGTTAGAATGAAGGAGGCAATTTAAGAGATCGAACCCAAGGAACATCCCATTTCCTATTGATCTGCGAGGGGAATAAGACAAAGATTTCCCACTAGAATGGGTTATAAAACAAATTCAAAATAAAATAGAAGATGCAGGTATAGATTCAAACATAACAAAAGATGAAATCAACATGTCTAGAGGATGTGAAATAAAGGTACAATTGGAATTTTACAAAATGTTGTTTCCTTACAATTTTGACATTATTGACTATTTTAATATTCGTCATTCTATTTGTTTTAACCGAAATAAATGGTTTTTCAAAGGAAAGAAAATACCCAAAAATGTGGGCATATGGTCGACATTATCGTGTCTATGTAAAGAGATGATCCTTGGATTGAAACATAGTGGTTGACTTCAAGCAATCCAACCGATCAAACTCAAAGTATAAGAATATTATTGAAGGAAATACAATATGTTGGGAAAATACAAGAAATTATTGACTTGGATTACAACTCTTTTAGATGTTGTATTTTTAAATGTAGACGGTATAAAGCATTTGAGAGGACACAAAGACATGATACCCATAATAGATTGTTTTCTATAGATTCCTCAAGGTTCCTACCGGAGGATAAGGATCCTTATGTTCTACCAATTTATTGTAAGTAGTTATTTATTTAACTCAAACAAGAAGCGGTAGTAATCAATACTCTATTAATACATTGTTTATTACGAATATATACATGTGTTTATCAATCAATAATTTTTTTATAACATACATCTAATATATGTTTGTACTCGTTCATGTGCAGGTATTTTTATATGAAGATATTATGGACCTGAAATGGATGTTTATCATACATTATGACCCAATATTAAGCCATGTATTTGACAATGCATTAGTGGATACTGAGAAAAACAATGATGGAAAACAAAATAAGAGAGAGGGATTAGAGAACATATAAGGAATTGACATCCATGATGATACTAAAGATGGTTATGTTCAAGCACAAGAAGACAACAATCCATAGTTAGACGATGTTATGGAATACAACAATATGGATGGTATAGAAAATGATGATCCAAATACATCTTGTAACAATATGGATGGTCTACATTCAAATGTCAATGATGATGAAGATGATGATAATATTAACTACTTGAAATATCATATGATCATTGACAATCATACACTAGATGGAATTGTTGTAGATGATGATGTTAATGAAGAAGACTTTTGAATTTTGAGATTATGATTCTTATGGCCTAAACTTTGAAATGCTTCAGTATTACTTGTGTCAATAGAAATTACCTATTGCAATATCCTTAAAATGTTTAAGATATGGTATGAATTGTTAGCAGAAAAAATAGGATTACTTGGATGCTTCTTCCATTCATTTTGTATCAAAACATGTTCGTGAAGACACAAAAGTTAATAAAATATTAATGCATGCATCTCACAATTATTTGAATAATCAACTTTGTTAAATTCATTATTTCATTATATTGTTTGCATTTTAATGTTGGACATAATTTTTTATGATGGTTTTTTTCCTCAGAAAAAAAATTCTTAATTTTATTAATGAGTATAAAATTACATTTATAGGTATATGCATTAAAAATCCACAATTTTATTAATGAGTATGAAAATTACATTTACAAGTATATGCATAGCATATATTTTCTAGAATAAAATTCTTCCATCCAGTGGCTAATAGATAGAAATTATTCTAAAAAAATTGTGTCTGTCATCATCTGATAAGTATATAAGAGCTGATATTTATCCTTTAGTTGCTTATAGAAAAAAAAAGTATTCTCAAAATACTGTGGTTGTCATCATTTGATAAATTCTGTGGAATATAAGAGATTATATATATCATTTAGATACTTATCTTGCTTATTGGAAAAAGTCCCTTCCAAAAGTACGCCTTGAAATACCACGCTAAATTGGAAGGATTGGGATAGCTTTTACTAACGAGCAAAAAAGAAGTACCCAGAAAAGATCATGTTCATCCATAGTTGTCACTATTATCTGTTGCCAGTTTCCCTCTCATCACTAAAATGGAGGTGATAAAATTGGTAATATTGCTTCTGTGTAGACTCGATTACTTGGATTTTTCCTTTACCCAGATGAAGGTTCCCACACGTAGGTTGTAATATGTGCAGTGATGGCTTAGTGAAAAGGTGCCCACACGTAGGTTCTTTTCAAATTACCAGTTAAGTGAAATTGTATTTAGAAATACAAAAAAAGTGTAAATTTCCTAAATGACCTAACGTCCTTCCTTTCAAATGTAACTCAGCCTTACAAAAGCACAATTATTGATGATAATGGGACCCACACATGAACCGACTAGTGAAGATAATAAAGATCGAGTTCTACGAATGAGAGGTCCAATGTTTCAATCAAAGAGACTTGGAAACACCTCCTAATGGAAATAACTGACCTCACGAGTCACTTGAACTAAAAAATTCTCCTGGGATATTCCTTAATTTTTTGCCACTAAGGTACCTTCCATCAAGTGTAGATTAGACATGGTTCTACCTACATGATATAGTGTCATCTCCTTACAACGAGTTGAGTGACTCGTAGGGAAGAGAAGGGAAGCTATACCTAAAATTTCACCTCTTTGGTCATGATGCACTCTAATCCAATATCTCTTTTAAGACTTGCTTATAGAAGGATTTTTATAACACCCTAAAATACAACAATGTTATGTTTAGAAAATAATGCCTAGTGAAACTAGATTGGTGGGCATCGTTTGGATTCCTAACCCAATCAATCCTGCCAAACTAAAATGTTTTTTTTGTGACCTCTTGTGGAGGATTTTTGTTGGTTAGCATTTACAATGGATGATTTTAGGGGTTTTGATTTAATTAAGGTGTGTAAGGGAGGTATCTCATAATTCAATTCATTTCTGATTCACCAAGATCATATAAAATGCAAGTTGAAGAGCATACTAGGATTGGAAGAGTCTTTAAGTCCCTTAGTGTGTGCAAATGGGAAATCACCTATGATGTAAGCAAATTGTATTATTTTCAATTAACCAAAATGCTCCAAACAAAATGAAGTGGATATTGTAACTTAAGCTCTAAAGATACTAATGATGCTTGCAAAAGAAACAAATGATATGTGTGCAAATAGAGATATTTAACACTTCACACTTGTTTATGATTCTCCAAGATCATATGAAATGTGAGTTGAAGAGCATACCTTCGGAGAATAGTCTTTAGGTCCTTGTTTGTGTGCAAAAAGTGGATTTTATACTACTTGAACTAAAAGATGTTTAAGTAAGAAAAGAAATATAAGAAATCTTGAATACTAGTGACACCATTGATGCCCGTTGAAAGCCTCGAGGGTGGTTACCTAAGTAGATTTTAAGAGATGACCCCTGTACTTCCTAATATTACTCTAGATGGACTAATTACTAAATTAAGTTCAACATGTAACTATTGCAAGTTAACTTAGTCTTAGCTCATTAGTGAGCAACAATGGGGATGCAAAATTGTTGTTAAAATAGATAAAAGGAAAATAAATGACAACAACAAGGAAATAAAATTAACATGTGTTGTAACATGGCAGAAAGACTCACTTGCGTGTTATTGCATGGTTATAATGTGAAAAGGGTCACTATGTAGTGAGATAGACACCCACATGGGAGGAGGTCTGATTATATGCTCAAATAGCGTGGTTGTCGAAGGATGGTCCACAATATCAACGTGGTCGAGACACCAGGATCTGTGCATATGATAAAATGGCTAAACTGGCCAGATGGGGACTGAATTCCTTGGATGAAAGGGATGGACCTATTCACTTGCAAAGAATAAAACACCATAAATTAACCACTTAAGAAACACCAACCTAATGAAAGAGAAATGAACTAAAATGAAATCAAGTCTCCATAAATATGGTTGAGGGGAAAATTGCACAAGGAAGAGTAATCTTCCCTATTATCTTTGAAAATTGCATCCAAGGAAACAATAGTAATTATGGGTTAGGCAATCCAAGAACTCACAAGCTACAAAAACTTCAACGAGCCTAAAATAATATAAAAGAATGAATATATTACTCCTTGAGGAAGGAGGGAAAAATGAGAAGAACACTTTCCCTTTTGAGAAAAGAGGAAAGGAAGCTTAGTGAATGGTATAAAAGACGGAAATGGTGAGCTAAAAGAGAGCTCAACCACAATTCCAAGAACATAAACTTGCTCTAAATTCTTCCTTATAATTAGCATGCCCATGGCTTTCTTTTATAGGCTAAGAGGTGGCCAATAAATAGAAATATCCCAATATGAAACCAATGATCCATGCTGTGGCTCTAAGTTACACAAGAGAGGAAATTTAAGGCAATCAAGTATGTGAAGAGACAAAATTTGAATTTGTGGAGGTAATGGAGCTTTCATGAGAATTCATTGCACCATTGGTGGGTGATATCTCATCATTTGTGTGAGTCACGTGGATATCAAAGAGACATATGTGCTGCCACATGGGAATCACACTGGAAATACATGTTGTCATGCGTATAAACAAATTATTATCTACATGGTAGTGTATTTTGATTGCTTTGGGGGAATTTTTAGACTCAAGATACTTTATGGGTCTTGTGAAGATGTCTTTGGATGGATGCATGGATGCATGCTATATGTTGATGACGATTGACCATGTGAAATGGGGAAATTCCACATGTGTGCGATATTTCTGTGATGACATTGACCAATAGACGATTTTTTGTTGCAATCTCGATGTTATATAGCACCAAGAGGGACAAAAAGTCATTTTCATTTTGGCGCTTCGGAGTGAGCAAATCGGCAATATTGTATTTCACTATCTACGTGATATAGTACCAAGAGGGAAGAAAATACGTTACCATATTGACACCATATAGTTGCAATATCGACGGTTTTTCATGGAACTAGTGACGGTATTTCATTGCAAGCGGGAAAGAAAGACATTGCCATTTTGAAACTTGGCATTGCAATATTGACATGAAGAGAAAGAGTGATGATATTCCGTTGTAAGACATACATAAAAGCGTTTTGATAGTGTCCATGTGGCAGTCCTTCTTGGGCAAGATTTTGATGGATTTTTTCCTATGTCAAAATAGTGATGAAATAATACTCACGAATAGTGACATTTTCTTTGGTCGTAATTGCAACAAAAAGCAGTTGAAATCACAACAGATGGCAGTTAAAAAATGAACCACATATAGTAGAAGCACTACTGATATTGCTACTATTTAGGTAGCTTTCTCATGGTGGCTACAAAAGGAACTTATATTAAGGTGTTCAAACAAAATTACTCATGTTGAGCTTTGTAATCAACCAAATGCAAAACCTTATTTTTAGGTAATATTGAAGTGGCTACTCATTTGGATTTAATCATACAAATTTCTCAATAATAATATAGGTGAGTGTTTGTCTTTCTCACCATCCTTGTTGGGTATTGCTTCTTTTGTAGATCTTGTTAATTATGTTTATGTTGTTATTTAACAAATAGCAAATTTTGTAGTGGATTAAGAAATAATGTTTGTTCGAGAGACTGTTGAAATGTGATCCAATTGTTTTTTTTAGCAAAAGGTATGCTACAAGCTCTATTATTGGTTATCAGTATGAACAAAGTCCTAATAGTGGTTATAAATTTGAACAATAGGAAGAAGTTGGACATTGAATGAGGTTACTTGCAACTAAAGTTTGTGTGGAAGGAGGTCATGGAAACAATAAAAAAGGTCATGTATAGGTTGTGAGCAAAGGTCGTATAAACTTTATGAAAAAGGTTGTGTCGCTTGCATTTAAGGTAGTGCACTTGAATAGATTTGGAAGAGTTAAAAGATGCAAACTCAAACTGATGATAGAATAAATTTTAGCATTAATCCACTTTTGAACTAATAATGACTACGATTGGGCTAAATAATACTTATATAATGCTTAATTTAAACTTAGGCTTTCATGTAAATAAATTTTATTGAGTATTATATAGCTTCAATGTAAGGTCAAATATAGTGAATTGCTTGATTGGTGACAAAAAGACTCTATAGTGATTCTTTCAAAAATAATGCTCTGCATACTTTGTTGTGAAAGTTTACGATAAAAACTTAAAATTATAATAACTTTATTGGAAAAAAATTATAAAAACCCCATTCATATAATCTCTATAATTTTTTAAAAATACTTAAAATAAATTACTCATATTTATAAACCAAAGTCTTGGTTCCCATTTAAGTAAATATTAAATATGACATGATAAACCATGTTTATAGTAATGAACAACGTATATCACTATGCAAGTAAAGGACTCTGTACACCTTCTTGACAAAAGATGCATAGTAAATTTCTCATAAATGGTCCTCCATCAATGCTGTGTATGTCAATAAGATAGGCCCATGAATTGAGGCTCTTATTGATGCCATGAAAATGCCAAGTATCCAACATGGAAAATTAGTCATCGAAGGTACAACTACTGCAATTGGCTTTGAATTTAGAAATATAATTGATCTTTTTTGGGTGGCCAAGTGGAGCCAAGTCAATGACATGACCTAGTTAGCTTCTGAGTCATTTCGTTGTTTTGTGGAGGTGTATGCCTACGTGGACTTGGCACTACCATAAGTGGAAGAGCAATGAACGATTTTTTGTTTGGTTTCAAGGGAGTGTTAGTTAGCAAAACCTTAGGGATAATGCACGGCCATGCTAATCAAAATGTGATTGGAGATAATACAAGTCGGTTGGCCAAACGAGGTGTCTATACATAAATATATCATAGAATTGGCAGCGATTACGAATTACGTTGTAATTTATCATCCCTGTTTTTTCATTGAGCGTCGTTGCTTGTGCATGAATTGTTTAAGCAGCGAGAAAATCTTACGTGCTGCTTTTGCATTGATAGTTCACACTTCAAACTTCAAAGAGAGTTTGTGGGCCGACGCGATTCCTTTGAAGTTTTAGCTCTCATGCATCCTGTGTGGAATGTTCGACCATGTTTTAATCAGAAAGGTTTATATAATTATTCAGCAGTCATATTTTTATTTGAAATTGTAATGTATATGTAGAGAAATTAATGGTATGAGCCTGTACAGTGAAGAAGGCAAAGATAAAGAATAAGGTCCCTTTTGCTGAAGATGTCATAGAACACGGCCGCAACAGCAAAGAATGGACGCAGGCATGGAAATACAAGAGGATGAATACTCTTGCTAGGACATATACCCAGCGGCCACCTGTACATTTACGTGTCTTTGGAGCTCTTTTACTGGGCATTTCGCTTGCCATCTCTCTACCGCCCATCGCCTTCTTCCTCCATTTTCATCTTCTCCATTAGGTTAAACAGCTGGGAGAGATTAATTAACACATTACATAAAAACATGTAATTATATCATATTCTGTATAATAATGTAGTATATTATTATTATACAAAGTTTATTATCATTTACATACTGAATTCATGACTTGATATAAAACCTGTATGTTATTATATCATATTCAAGTTGTATATTACTATTATTGTATAATTTAAGTTAATGTGACTTGCATGTGCATTGACGGTAGTCAGTTTATCTGTTCTATGTTTATAATAAAATATGGTCTTAAAGAATGGATTGATAGTTGGATTTTGTAATGAAAATGTTATAATTATATATGTTTATGCTATAATGAATGGAATGATGCCTATATAGCTATAGAGTACTTCACGGGGTTTGTTTGTATAATGCTGATTTTGTAAGATCAAGATGCTTATGATAATGGAGTAGACATTCTTTATTATTATGTAATTATGTAATTGTATGCTTATAATGCTTTGATGTTTTCATTGTCTTTTCCATAAAACAACTTTCTGTCATATGCCCAACATCCAATTTATCGTTTTCCCGATGTCCTTGATATATTCCATTAGATCATCTCAGGCCCACAGTACAAATGCATTCAAATTCCCCATGCAAATTATAGAAAAGAGAAACCATCCATTTCTCGAAGGAAAAAAAGAAAAATCACACAACTTGGCCAACTTCTTCCTTTAAAACCCGAGATTGATTGTTGTTATTTACGTAGAAAGTATTAAAAGCTCACTTGCAAATTGAAATAAAAATCATTTAATATTTTATCTATTGTACAAAACTTAATGCTTCATCCAACAGTTGTGTTCCATTATTTTCTTGGAAGAAGCCAAATTTTGTTTTCTTTTATTTGCAAATTATACATCTTACCAGTTTGTCCCTAATTTTCCACGTAAAATCTCATCAAACATTATAAATCTCATCAAAAATTTAAATGAAATTGCGGTTGCAATCAAGATTATGTATTGTATGAATCGCATGCAGTGTATGCAAGCACAGAGGGGTATGTCGCTTCTCCTTCCATTATTTTCATCCCATTACATTATTTTTGTTTTAAAACCTTTTGATTCCATAATAATATTCCAATTATTATTATGATTTCATCTCAGTCAAAAGGAGATGGAGTTGTTACAACAATATCTTCGTGATCAAAAGGGGCTGCTAAAATTCTTGTTATCTGCTAGTCTTATAAAGAAAGTTGTGACACCACCTCGCCACCAAACGATTAATATAAAGCAGTAATGTTGCTTGATATTATCATGAGGTGTACCGTCAATTTCCTGTCACAACATACTATAAATTGTTTTTAAATTTATTTATAAATATTTCAATGAACCTGCCACAATATTCAATGGCTTTGTATTGGGCTAAACATTAATTTGCATTTCTCTACATTCGCAGGAAGACTTCAGAATGCTAAACACTAATCAATCGNAATGACCCTGCCACAATATTCAATGGCTTTGTATTGGGCTAAACATTAATTTGCATTTCTCTACATTCGCAGGAAGACTTCAGAATGCTAAACACTAATCAATCGATATGGGTGAAATCATAAATCAGTGAGCGTCTATTTCGTAAGATTCGACTTTCTGAATTTGTATTCTAAAACCTTTCGGACGAACTATTGTATTTTTTTGGTCGAACTAGTTTATGTTTTCGGCTGAAAACATGTAACTAACTTTTGGCTGAAACAAATGTTCGACCAAACTTCAAAGTTAACATAGTTCCTCGTTATGCGCGCTTTGTAAGGATAGTCAGGAAAATAATGTCTGGTAGATAGTTTTTCAATCGAAACATGTTTTTTCGGCTGAACAATTTTGCGCTCTGTGATTTTTCGTCGGTTCTCTGTCTGGTGTGTCTTGTCGTTTGCACTCTGAGTGTTGTATATGTCCTCTTCGGTTCTCTGTTGCATCCTGTCTTTTGTGATCTGAGTGATGTAGTCGTCCTCGTCGATTCTTTGCTACGTCTTTCCTGGTGCTTTGGTGCGCCCTCTTTGGTGCACTGTTGTGTGCTATCTGGTGCACTCTGGTGGTTTTTTCTCCTTGTCATTTCTTCTGCGTGGTGGTGGTTTTTCTCAGCCTATTGTTTGCGTGGTGCTGGAGGTTTCAACCCTTTGTTTCGTGGTGGTGGAGCTTCTTGGTCCCTCATATGCACAGTGGTGGAGCTTCTCGAACCCTCGTCTACGCGGTGTGGAGCGTCTTGTTTGCACGGTGGCTAAGGTAAGTATTTTTTGACTCGCTCTTAGGCATTATGCTCACACACTAAAATCCTGCATGATTATTTTCATTATTTTGACTGAACTTTGAAACCGTGAGGCATTCTTCCCAAATGTGAAAAGACTAACTAACCAGCCTAGAGATTACTGGAAGGTCTAGTAATATATGTTAGGTTTTTTCAAATCAATTGTATGAAATGATGATCCCCAACCGAATCAAACTTGTAAGAAACTGAAAAGGAACCATGAGAAAGCAGTCTGAAGATATTACACTAACATGAGCATATTAGGCAGGTGCTGAGATAACAAAAGTGTCTACGATATACTTGTTGTGACACATAATTAATCATGAAGGCTATAATAATTAGGTTAATACAAATGACTTGAAAGTTAAAAAAAAAAAATCTTTATATTGAGTGACTTTTTAAATAGTGAAGTGTTTTTTCGAGACGCTAAGACCCTACATTCATTACTTGAATATTATGGATAGTAATGAGCTAGTATTGTACATATATAATATGTAATAAATTCCAAGTGTTACCATTCCCTGTTATTGATATCAATGGCATTCAACATGTAGTATGAAGTTAATACTATCATTTCAATGAAGTTAATACTACCAACATGTAGTATGAAGTTAATAGTTAGTATTGTACAGATATATTAAGCTTATTTTTCTTAATATACAGCTTTCAACATGTAGTATGAAGTTAATACTGTTAGTTCAATGAAGCTATGTATGATGATTAGGGAGATAAGGTAAACACTCACTGGTAACTAGCTTAGTCATAATTACTGTCAACATAGTACTAATGCCATACATTCATCTCATAATATAGGTATAAGGAAACACCATTCTTGTACTAATAAGGAATGTGTATTGAATAGTCAACTTTAATGGGTTATGCTCAATCATATTAGTATGACAATACAAGTGAATACAGCTCGGTTCTACTCAATCATGATATACATGATTATTAAGAGATTTTACTTGCATATATTGTACACATAACATGAAATGACTGATTATGGTAACTCGACCACTCGACCCTGCATGAGTATTTTATTTATATTGACTGAAATTTTTAAATAGTGAAGTGCTTTGCTCAGTCTAAAGCCTGCAATTTGGATGAGATATCTTTGCACAAACATATAATAAACTATAATACTTTTAAATTTTAGTGTGCATTTCCCTTTAAAAACCAATCAAAGAATATAGGTAATATAACATCCATGCTTCAAAATCATAACAAAAATATTACTGAAGAATGTTAGGGTAGAAAATATAGACTCATGTTCCTTTAGCACCTTTAGTTGTTTCTTTCTTTGCTTGCTAGGTGCCTACAAGAAGAAGGAAGGAAATTTTTATCAAAGTAGGAATTAATGAGTTGAGCAAAGGGGCCTTCACTACAATGTGGACATTATTTCTGGATAGTTGGTTGGGTGGGAATAGATAAATATATCCTGCATAGTTAACCATCTGAATCACTATACATGTCTTCCTATACCACTTGGATTCATGAATAAATTGAAATTTGTTGATTCTCTTAGTTAACCATTTATGTCTTTTAAAAATTCCAGAATGAAAGTACTATAAAAAATGTTGTTTAAACTACAAAACTATCCATTGACTAAATTCTTTGGAGCCACTTAATTTCCAGCTTAGGTATCTTGAGGTTAGATATTGAACTTGGACAACTTCCTCCACTTTTGAAGCCGATGAATCATTATACTCCAACAGAGGAAACAACTCATTATTGCCAATTTCCAAGAGCATCCAAGTAATTTTACTTGTAATTTCCATCTTATAAAAATACTTCATTAGCTTAATCATCATGGTCTAGTTTCTACATGGGTTTAAAGGAACCAAAACACCCTATGAAGTAGAAAACAACATAATTTTATAGTGCTTCCAAATGACTTGATGATGTTGACAAGAGGAAACAAAAACCTCCCAACAATGTGCTTCTCTTGTTGTGGTGTTGCAACACTCACCACACTGCTCCATACCTCCTATGCTTGATTTGTTTCTTCTATAGAACTTGCTCTGGTAATAGAGGGAGACGAATTCACTCTAGTTTGGGATGCAAAACCAACCTTGGGGACTGAACTATGTGTCACGATGTTCATTTGATGAGTTCTACCATTAGGTGTGTATCTTGCAGCCCCAGGATACCAATGATACCAACAACCCTGCTTCACCACAACATTCCATAAAATAAAAAATAGCCACATAAACAATGTACTTATTCCTCATGATCAGAAATAAAGAAAATACATTACAACATAAATGAAAAATATAAATTTTAAAGAAAATACATTACACCATAAAGGAAAAATATAAATTTCACCAACTTGAACTTTCTATATTTAAATCAAGGCTAGAACATTCCGATTACATTACCAGATCTAGACAAAGGAATTAAATTAAGATCCTTAAAGTTAAAAGCTATGAATTTTTGTATTTTTGACCACAGTCTATTTTGGAAATATCTTATAGGTATTTTTCTCAGATGTATTGATGAGGAAGAGGTCGAGGCTATTACAACTGAAATGCATGGAGGATTTTGTGGTGGGCACCATTATTGGAAGGACACAACCTTTAAAATTGTGCGAGCAGGATACTATTGGTCAAAGATATTTTCAGATGTTTTTTCCCATGTAAGAGCTTTTGTTGAATGCCAGAAGTTTGTAGGTAAGCAAAAATTGCTTTCTTTTCCTCTTAAACCTATTTCAATTGAATCCCTTTTCCATCAGTGGGGTTTAGATTTTATAAGAGAAATCAATCCACATTCCAATGTGCAACACAGATTTATTCTGGAATCTACTGATTTCTTTACAAAATGGGTAGAGGAAATTTCTACCAGAAGAGCAGCTGATCAAGTTATAATAAACTTTATGGAGGAAAACATTTTGAGCTGATTTGGTTTCCCTAGAAAGTTGGTAACAGACAATGCTCCTGCTTTCAAGTCTTAGAATATGGTCCATTTCTGTGAAAAACATGGGATTCTTTTGAAACACTCAACTCCATATTACCCACAAGGTAATGGCTTGGCAGAGTCCACAAACAAGAACATTGTGAACAATATTAATAAATTGTTGTCAAATAAGAAAAAAGCATGGGATAGTAAGTTGAAATATTCTCTTTGGTCTGATCGTATTACCACAAAAAAGGCTATTGGTACTTCTCCTTTCCATCTTGTATATGGAACCAAGGTAGTTTTTCCCATACAGCTGGGTCTTCCTCTCATGAATTTTATGTAAGATAGTCTTAAAGAACCAAATGAGGTACAATAGATAATTTTTCAGATGATTGAACTAAAACAGGAAAGAGAGATTCTTGTTGAAAAGGCTCATATGTATAAAGATAAAATAAAATAGAGTTTTGATAATAAAAAATCAAAGAAGACAATTTATTTCCTGATGATTCCATGCTTAGATGGGATGCATGTAGAGATGAGAAACCAAAACATGGGAAGTTTGAGCATCTATGGCTAGGACCTTTCAGAATTGTCAGAAGTTTGGGAAACAATACATTTGTTTTACAGAATTTGGAAGGTGACAAGCTAGCAATCCCAGTCAATGGGCGGTTTTTAAATCATTTTTATATCAATTAAGCATCTGAGGGGTTTTATTCTCATTGTAAATACCGGTGAGTTTCAGTTTTGTTCAAATAAGACTCCACATCCCAATGGATAATTAAGTACTTGACCAAAATAAAGGCACTTGGTCTACAGTTCTTAGCAAATCACAGGGAAATTCCATCCCCAGATGGAGCTAGTGTTTGTCCTAAGTCTGTCATCTAGTTTTCTTAGGCTTATCTTTCTACCTTAGACAAGTTTTAGTCCCTTTGATTTTCTTATTATCCTGTGTTTGGGTTGTTTTGATTTCATTTTAAATATATTTTTTCATTTTAAAAATATCTTAGTTTAATAATTAAGCTCCTTGTAGATGAATAAATGTCATTTCATATCATAAAAATAAATGCATTGTTAGGGTTCAATATCCTATGTTTTAACACAAGATGGAAGCGCATCTCATCATTCATGTACATGTGCACTGCCAGTTTGCCAAAGTTAGGGTTATGTGAAGGATGATCAAATAATCATGCAGTTGATCATTGGGGTTTTTTCCTACTAACAAGCCAACAGTTGGCTTTGCGTTACACATGAAAGAAGACTCGTACTTCTCCACATTCAAACATCATTTTGAACTTAATACTCTGTACCTTGTCAGTTCAATATGAAATGTTGATTAATCTTCAAAGAGGGTTTTTCATGTTTTCCTCTCATATTTATGTTTCTAGTGTTGTGTCTATGGCTTTGAATTTGTTGATGTAATTGTAACTTAGGAATGTATTCACTTGTATATATTATCTATTGCAACCCGATGCTTATTTTGGGATGTACTTGAGTCATGTCATGCCCCGATGTTCTGATCGGGAAGTTTCTATAATGTGAAAGTCATGTCAAGTCATTGTGGGTAACCCTGCTATTGGTCAAGGGTTAAAGTCCCCATAGTTGTGGGGCCCTAGGGTTATTAGACTATCCTAGTGAATTCGACCCTATGTGAGTCATTGTAAGTCGGGGCAATAGTCCCCACCATTGTGTTAAGGATAAACCTCCTTGTTGGTCGGAGGAGGCAAAGTCCCCACAAGTTGTGGGGCACTAGGGTTATTAGACACTCCTAGAGATGTTGGCTCTAGTAAGTAATTATTAAGTGAGGCCGACATGATGGAGTGGGTTCCAAGTGAATGGAAGAATATAAATAGAGAGTGAGTCTCTCTATTTATCACACACACACTCACTCATTGGGGCACATGAGAGAGAGGAGAAGCTCTCTCAGTGAGAGAGAGAGAGAGAGTGCTGCTGTCGGGAGATCATCTTGCTATTTTGGGGTTTTACCTTTTGGTGTTGATTCTATCTCTGAGGAAGTTGTGGGGTTTTCTCCTTTATCGTTTCCCTGAGGAAAATTCTTTGTGTCTCTTGTCTCTTGTGTTTTATTGCTATGCATGTTATTCTCTCAGTTAAAGATCCTAAGATCATAATGCTAGCTTGAATGATAAAATTCTAACATGGTATCAGAGCTAACCTGAGAAGAAGACATTGTGCAGCTACAAAAGCTAGGGATTATTAATTTTTGGATCTCTCTCCACAATCCATCAGCAAAAGTATGTTAGGCTGACAATCCATTGAAGGGTGCATCTTTCTGTCAAAGTGGAATTCAATTTCGAGCATTTTTAGTTTTCGGTGCAAAAATTAGGGATTTCTACAGAAGATGAATTTTTGAGTGAGCCCGACATAGGATTTCTCTCCTCATCAAAACCGAATTTTAGAGACCTGTATCAATATTTTTTGTTGGGTGAAACTCTGGGAAAGTCAAACCCTAGTTTGACCCCAAGCTAGAAAAACCATAAATACTAAAACTACTAAGTTTTGGTACATTCGCTATAGCCCAAGATTGACAAAGGATCAGGAGCTGAAAATTGACGAGTCTGAATATACAATCCTTATTTACACTGTATCCAAAATGTAGCCTCAGATTCTCTATATTTTGGGCGATATGATCCCTCCAAGTTAGGGTTCTAGCCTCTTCCAGAATTCATCCATAAATAGGACACCTGGGGAGAATTGTTATAGCTTGGGATAAAGAGGTTCAAATGTAATTCCTGAAGATGTTCTAGAAAGGACATGGAATGTACTTTTGGTGGTCTAAAGTTCAGACCCAGAAGATGAAACATTGACACGTGGAAGTTCATACAACTTCACTATTTTGAACAGTCCTGTAACAGGTCACCTTGGGAAAAAGATCATAAATCCAAATTGGTGAAACCAATTCTGATGAAACATGTGGTGTTATATCAGGGACATGCGAGGCTACCTCAGTAGAAAATTTTAGACATAGAGGAGTATTAAGTTCGGAGATATCATATAAATAGTGACAAGAATTTCTGCAGAATAAATTGGAAAACTAGGGCTTCCTGTTCTGGGAGCTTCCCTCCACTATTTTCAGAAAAGGAGTACATTGGACAGCTACATTTGAAGAGATATATATTTCTATCTAATCAGATCTGAAATATTCCAAGTTTTGAAAATTAGGGTTTCTCTGACAAACCCTAGATCAGCGAGGACGGACACCTCAAATCGGTAAGATCTAATCTTTTGCTATTTTCATTTGAGGTTCTCATTTCGAAGTGATCTATCACATCAGCTTGATGATAATCTTGGTGAAGTTGACAACTTCCAAGCATGGAAATATTTGATCTCTTTGAAGAAAATGAATTGGACACCTACATGAGTAGAGATGTTTCAATTCCAGAGGGAGATGAGGCTAGAATCCTTACACAAGAAGAACCTGGTCAAGGCCAAGAAGATCATTGTTGATTCAGTCACGAATCAACTTGTACTAAAAGTGTATTCCTTAAAGACACCAAAGATGTTTGATTCCTTGACCAAGCTATTTGAAGGGAAGAACATAGATCGGAATATGGCCTTAAGAAATCAGTTGGAGAATGTGAAGATCCAGAATGCAGATGCCATACAGTCATACTTTACTAGAGTATCTCAAATCAAAGAACAACTTGAAGCGGTAAAAGAAGAAGTGGAGAATGCAGAAGTGGTGATAGCCACCTTGAATGGCCTCCCAAGATCATGGGATTCATTCATTCGAGGAATGTGTGCCAGAAGGAAGTGATTACTTTCAGCATACCCTGGGAAGAGCACACACAAGAAGAAGAATCTCGACTCATAAGAAGAGAAGAGAAGATGGGAGATCAAGCTCTCACCATCCAAAGAAGATCCCTCAAGAAATGAGGAATATAAAGAACTCAACTCTTGAAGTACCTCTCATTCATCTTATCATTTGGATAATAAATGATGTTATTATGAATGAAGAAGACGACGAAGCTGAAGATTCAAGAAGGAGTCTACCCACGAAACAAATAAAGATAAGTATTCAATTGTCATTTCATGATATTGTTTTGTTATGCATTTGTTTATATTCAGTTGATGTATTATGCATGATAGGATGTTTGCATTAACGATAGTATACTACTAATATGCATGTGATGGGTAAGTAGCTCATGGTGCTATACAAACTCTCCATTGCTACTTATCTAGAATGAAACCTCTTTGCTAACATATTGGATTAGTGCACAATCTCAATGTTGTCCTGGTAGAGATGGAAGGCATCTAGAAAGGTTTCATGAGATATGGATGAATGTTGTATTGGCTAAAGTAGTTGCATGATCATATATTTATGCATAAGAATTTGCTAGTATGAATATTCCTTATGAAATGTTTCTAACCATACAAATGCATTTGACTTGTAGGAAAGATTGCATACATAATCACCTACAAGCAAAGAAGAATGAAGACCCGTTCCGAAGAACAAGTGACAACATTTCAAGATGAATATGGCAAATGTAGCGACATCATTGATGCAGAACCTTAAAGATATGAAGAAGTCCTGTTCAAGAAGAATGATGTCTAGGATGCAATATCAATACATGAAGAGAAGTTTGTAGTTCCATCATGCAGTGGATGGAAACATCGTGGGATACAAAGCAAGATTCATAGCACGAGGCTTCTCACGAAAAGAAGGCCTAGACTACGAAGAGACATTTGCAGCCAGTAAGAGTTGAAACACATACATGATGAGCTTGATGAAGATATTAACCTTTGCTACAAGGTTGAATATGTAAGTCTATACACTATATGGTCACATAGAATGTTAGTAGCATAGGAAGCTACTTGTCACTCCAGTACAGAATGTTTCAGTGCATAGAGTACGGAAGACAGAGGGAGTATGATGCTTCGCTTCAAAGGGAGTGACTACAGAATATCCTGAGGTTTGACATGGTATGATAGGATGGATAAGATTACTGATGAATATAGGATTTCCTGAGAGTAAAGTGGATTCCAAAATTTGCTTCAAGATTGAAGGTGAAAGATCAGTGATGCTCCTGTTATGTGTCGATGCACTATTTTCTGGGCATGGAGGTGTGGAAGAATGCAGATGGAATATTCCTTGGACAAAGGAAGTATGCAGTAGATATCCTGAAGAGGTTCATGAAGATGGACTGCAAGGCCATGACCACACCTATGGCATCAATCCTGAGGCTATTGATTGATGCTTCATCAGAGACAGTTGATGCCATGATGTATCGTTAGATGATTGGGTCCTTGATGTACCTGATGAACACGAGACCAGACATTTGCTTTGTTGTGAACACCTTGAGCCAGTTCTTGACAGATCTGAGACATGTTCACTTGATTGCTGCAAAGCATATTCTGAGGTACCTGAAGGGTACAGTTGATTATGGGATCAAGTATGATGTGAATCAGAAGATTAACCTGGAAGGTTATGTTGATTCAGATTGGGTAGGTAGTGCCATCGATAGGAAGAGCACTTCAGTATGGGATCAGGTGTGATATCTTGGAAGAAATCCTGTGTGGCATTGAGTACAACTGAAGTAGAGTATGTCGCAGCTTGTTCAACTAGTTGTGAGGTAGTATGGCTGAGGAAGCTACTGTCTAATTTATTTTATCTCCAGTTAGATGCTACTTGTATACATTGTGACAACCAAAGTTGTGTGAAGTTGTCAAAGAATCTAGTGTTTCATGACAAGTCAAAGCATATCAAGATCAAGTATCACTATATCAGGGATATGGTGCAGAGGGGAGTAGTGAAACTCTAGTATGTTGTGACGGAGGAACAAATAGCTGATGTGTTAATGAAGCCATTAGCTAGGGTGAAGTTTGAGTACTTCAGGGAGAAGCTTGGTGTTCTCCAGATAGAGGTTTCCTCCAAGGGAAAGTGATGAGTACCATAGCCATTCTGACGAGCAAGTCAAATGTAAGGGCTGCGTCATTCTGTCATGGCTAAAGGATTAGGTTCCTCCCATGTTAGATGTGAGTGCTGGCCATTCTGACGAGTAGGTCAGATGTAAGGGATACCGCCATTCTGACGAGTAGGTCAGATGTAAGGGCTGGGTCATTCTATCATGTCTAAAGGATTAGGTTCCTCCCATGTCATATGTGAGTGCTGGCCATTCTAATGTAGGATGAGATCCTACATAGATGTAAGGGCTACCACCTTTCTGACGAGTAGGTCAGATGTGAGTGCTGGCCATTCTAATGTGACTGTAGGATTGGGTCCTACATGATTAGATATAAGGGCTATCACCTTTCTGATGAGTAGGTTAGATGTGAGTGCTGGCCATTCTGATGAGTAGGTCAGATGCCAAGGGCCTTTCTAACGAGCAGTTCATATATGAGTGCTAGACATTCTGACGAGTAGGTCAGATATAAAAGCTACCAAAGACCTACGAGGAGGTAGGCATACACCCAACATGAAAGAAGGCTGGCTCTGTAGAACTTCCTATGATGAGAAGAATCATGAGATAGCACATATGATGATGACCAGAGGAGATCCAGATCAAGCTATGATCCAGATACAGTTATGATGACTCCAAGAGATCCAGATCGAGTGATGATCTAGATCCAGCAGTGATGATCCAGATCGAGTGATGATCCAAATCCAGTTATGATGATCCAAATCGAGTGATGATCCAGATCCAGTTATGATGATCCAGATCGAGTGATGATCCTGATCTAGTGATGATGATCTATATCGAGTGATGATCCAGATCCAGTGATGATGATCCAGATTGAGTGATGATCCAAATCTAGTGGTGATGATCCAGATCGAGTGATGATCTAGATCCAATGATGATGATCCAGATCTAGTGATGATGATCTAGATTGAGTGATGATCTAGATGAAGATGAAGATGACTTGAAGATGATGATGACTTGAAGATGAAGATGACTTGAAGATGACGAGGAATTGAAAATGACCCAAATGATACAGAGAAGAAGACTTGTGCTGATAAATTGTGTCGAGAGAATACCTTCCTAGTGAAGAGGGAGTGTTGATGTAATTGTAACTTTGGAATGTATTCACTTGTATTTCTTATCTATTGTAACCTGATGTTTATTTCGTGATGTACTTGAGTCATGTCATGCCCCGATGTTCCAATCAGGAAGTTTCTATAATGTGAAAGTCATGTCAAGTCATTATGGGTAACCCTCCTATTGGTCAAGGGTTAAATTCCCCACAGTTGTGGGGCCCTAGGGTTATTAGACTATCCTAGTGAAGTTGACCCTATGTGAGTCATTATAAGTCGGGGCAATAGTCCCCACCATTGTGTTAAGGATAAACCTCCTTGTTGGTCGGAGGAGGCAAAGTCCCCACAAGTTGTGGGGCACTAGGGTTATTAGACACTCTTAGAGATGCCGGCTCTAGTAAGTAATTGTTAAGTGAGGTCGACATGATGGAGTGGGTTCCAAGTGAACGGAAGAATATAAATAGAGAGTGAGTCTCTCTATTTATCACACACACACTCACTCATTGGGGCGCATGAGTGAGAGAGGAGAAGCTCTCTTAGTGTGTGAGAGAGAGACTACTACTGTCGGGAGATCATCTTACTGTTTTTGGGTTTTACCTTTTGGTGCTGATTCTATCTCTGAGGAAGTTGCAGGGTTTTCTCCTTTATGGTTTCCCTAAGGAAAATTCTTTGTGTCTCTTGTCTCTTGTGTTTTATTGATGTGCATGTTATTCTCTCAGTTAAAGATCCTAAGATCATAATGCTAGCTTGAATGATAAAATTCTAACAGAATTTAGTAATGAATTTGGATAAAAAACCACGTTCCAGTGGTCATGTACTCCAAATTGAACCCCAAAATATCAAATGGATGAGTAAAATTCCATTAGTTAATGCAAAGGTGAAATAAGTAGGTTGGTATACCTTATGTGAAAGAATTGAGGATTATGACATAGAGGTTACGAAGTCTTTCTTCCATAATTTTAAGGACTTAGTAGTGAGTGTTGGTGGGCTCTACTTTTTAGTGACAGAGGAAACCATTCCGCAGACTATTGGCATCGCTCCTGAGGGGGATAAGTGGTACAAAATACAATCAATTGATGAATATTATGTTTAGTTTCTTCTACCTACACACAAAAACCCTAATTGGATCCAAGGGATTCATAGGACTTTTCTACTTGAAGAATGGCGTGATATCCTACATATCATCTTACTCATCGTCATCGTCATCTTACTCATTGTCATCCTCATCCTCATCCTCATCATCATTATTGTCATTGTCATGATCCTCATTTTCATCATCATAATCATTATCACCACCATCATCATCATTATCATCATCATCTTCGTCTTCATCATCATCATCTTCACCACCATCATCATCATCTTCATCATCATCATCCCCGTCATTGTAGTATTCATCATCATCATCATCATCATCATCATCATCCTCGTCATCATTATCATCATTGTCATCATTGTCATCATCCTCATCATTATCATCCTCATCATCATCATCCTCATTGTCATCATCATCCTCATCCTCATCATCATTATCCTCATTTTCATCATCTTAATCCTCATCATCCTCATTGTCATCATCTTAATCCTCAGCATCCTCATTGTCATCATCATCATACCCATTGTTGTTTTCTTCATCACCATCATCATCATCCTCATCCTCATCATCATTATCATCATTGTCACCATCCTCATCGTCATCATCCTAATTGTCATCATCCTCATCATCAACATCCTAATTGGCATCATCATCATCATCATTACTGTTATCACCACCACCATCATCATCCTCATCCTCATCATCACCATCATGATCGTCATCATCCTCATTGTCGTCATCATCATCATCATCATCACTATCATCATCATCATCATCATCATCCTCATCCTCGTCGTCATTATCATCATTGTTATCATCCTCATCATTATCATCCTCATTGTCATCATCATCATCATCATCGTTGTCATTGTTATCATCATCATCATCATCGCCATTGTTATCATCATCATCCCCATCATTGTCGTCATCATCATCATTATCAGCATCCTCATCATCATCATCATTATCATCATTGTCATCATCCTAATCGTCATCATCTTGATTGTCATAATCATCATCATCATCATCCCCATCATTGTTGGCATCATCATCATTGTAGTCATCATTAGCGTCATCATCATCAGCGTCATCATCCTCATCATCATCATCCTTAGTTTCATCATCATCATCATAATCACTACTATCATCATCATCATCATCATCATATCCATCTTCATCATCATCCCCATCATTGTCATCATCATGATCATCCCCATCCTCATCATTATTATAGTCATTCTCATCATCATCATCATCATCATCCTCATTGTCATCGTCCTCCTCAACCTCTTTGTCATTATCGGCATTGTCATCATCCTCATCGTCATCATCCTCATTTTCATCATCATCATCATCATCGTTGGCGTCGGCGTCCTCATTATCCCCATCGTTGTCATCTTCATCATCATCATCAGCAGCAGCATCATCATCCTTGTCATCATCATCATCATTGTCATCATTCTCATTTTCACCATCATCATTGTTATCATCATCATCATCATCTTCATTTAATTTCAAGTGGTAAAGCTCTAAAGCACAAGAGGAAATTTAGAGGAGCAATGAGAGGTTTCCCAATGTCACCAAAACAACACCTTCACTCTCTTTATATACCAACTCTCCTCTAGCACAAGGGTGGTATCCCTAGAATAGGATTGCTAAATCTATACAATGGGGCCTCAAGGTGATATGAAGAGTTGTCATAAACAAAACAAAAGTTATATCATAAGTAAATAAAGTGATGGAGGACTCATACTAGTGCCTATCCAATCTAGGTAAAATAGAGCTAAGCCCTCAACCTCAAAGGGTTTCTTTTATTAATGATTAAGGAAAAAAGAGTTGCTATATCATGCCATGATCAACCTTAAATTGCTATTAATCACTTAAACCATTCCAATGGAGTAAATATACCCTTTATACATAACCATGCCAAATATTTGAATCCTCGAATATTTTTGTAGCAAGAAATTATATGGTCTAGCAAAATTAAATGTAAGTATTATAATTGTTTTGTAACGTCCCTGACCCTTCGACCGGCGAAGAGGATACTACTGATGCTGCTATCTACCAGGGAAACTAGCCCCATGAACATACAATGATAAAAAATTGAAATGCTTTGAAATAAAAACATGCATAGATGCATAATTATTCATCATACAGTGAAAGCAAACTACATTCCATTCAAGCATTTATCATGTTCATCATTTTCATTAAACATCGAATATAATTGCAGAGATGAAATAGACAAGAATACTTATCTTATGAAGAATTCGTCCTGCAACCAGCTACATCGCTGCAACGTTCCACCAAACCATAGGCCAATGTGCTCCTTAATCTCTTAGCAACACTGCCACCCCCGAGCTTGGCATGATTCCCACAGGGAATAAGGAAACTAAGCAGGCTCAAACATAGCCAAGGATACCACAAAATTCAGCCAAGCCAACACAGTTGGGTTTATCAGGCTAAGAGTACACAACAACACATAACCAAACCAACAAGTTCGGTTTATCAGGTTATCAGGAGATGGAAGCACTATCTACTAAGCTAGTGGGCTCACTGAATAGCTAAGGATGCCTTCACCAGAACTAGCTTGACTCCTAAGACATCCACACAAACCCAACACAAGGAATCATTCCCTTCTCTACTGCACAGTCCCTCAGGACATGACTTCCCTTCCAGTGCTATTTTAGGGGTGTAGAGAAGAGAGCCAACCCTCTAGCTCTGTCTGTGAGGCTCCTGCAAAACACTAGGTTTGTCAAGCAGACTCCTTTCCACTCCTACACAGTCCAAAGACCAATTGCATACACATCAATATACACCATTTCTGGGTTGAGGAAAATGGTTCAGCCACAAAATTAGTTTCCAAGGAGGGTAAGAACAACCCACTACAACAAATCGTATCCCAAGGACGTTTTGGCCCTAATGTGGCAAAAAATGAAATCAATAACAACACCCAAGAGTATGTGGTCTCTCCTTTAAATCAATGGGAAACAGAAAAATGATTTTTCAGTCTAGCAACATTGGGGAAAAGAAACAGAAAACATTGGGGAAGAAACCCAACCACAAGAACATCACAAAAATGAAGTTCTCAGACTCTAGAAAATGAAGAACGACTGTCCACGTGAGGAAGAAATACACATCAAATCCAAAATCATTGATTTCATAGTCAGGAAACTTCCATTCGTTTGAGAGAGAGCCCAGCATGGATTTCTGACGATGGGGAAAACGTCCAGGGCCCAAATTCGTGAAGAAAACATACAGCAACCCAAATCATGGAGGTCCAAAATAGCTCCCAAGCTTTCCTTGTGTGAGGAAATGAAGAACGTGGGTGTATGGGAAAATGGGCATGCATTTTTGGGTGCTTTCTTCCTTCAAAAGTCAAAAATGGGTTTTCCCCAAATTTGAAATTGCTGTCCATACCCTTCCCATCCCCCATGCAATAATTATTTCAGCCAATTCTTGGCAGAATTTAATGATTGGGTGAATGAGATAAGAAAGGTAGTTGAGGTTTTGATGGGTTCTCCCTTTTACATTTGGTTTTCACCCATTGGCCCAAAGGTTTAAATAATTTCCCCCTCCTTATCCTTAGGAAAATCATGTCCTTTTCATTATGGTTTCATTGGCATAGCTGGTTGTGGGTATTTTTAATCAAAACGCATGTTTACATGATGCCAAAATTAATATGTACCAGATAGCACGATATACCATCAGCAACGATTTTAATCGCCGGAACATAAAACAATTAAATCGATGGTGGGGCTTTTGCCTTTAGCTCCACACCACGATTAATTACAATATATACATCATATACATTTTTAATGCAAATGGGGTCAAAACCGGGGTGTTACATGTGTCGTTCTTAGGAAACTGGCATAGAGCCATATTCATTATGGACTATTAATTATCTTAATCACAAATTATAAAAACATAGTGTTAAAGAAATAATCCTTTATATAATAGTAATAGTAATAATAATAAAAATAAAAATAATAGACATTAAAATTCACTATAGATATATGATAAGATTATATATAATCTTGCAGTATGACTTACAATTTTAAGTGTTTGTCTAATATTTGGTATTTATTGGCAATAGGGTCCCAAGAACCAAATGCATTTAACATGGATAGAATTTCTTGATATGGATGTTGCATGTGAGGAGCATAATTATCTAAACTGCATTTTGAGAGCACATGGTCCATTTTGACAGCACTGTGAGCCATTTCTAGGATACCACTATGAGACATGAGCCATTTCGTGAGTCCACCATGAACCATTTTGAGTATAACACTATGAGGCATTTCTTGATCACCCTGAGGAATTTTAAGACCAGTGTGAGTCATTTCAACACCACCCTAAGGAATTTCAAGAGCATCCTGATGCATTTCGGGAGCACCCTTGCTATGCAATTCAAGGAGTAGAGGAGATCGACGGAGCACAGGAGACCGACAGAGACAAAAAAGTGGCACAATTTCTTTGGTAATCCCTACCCTCATTTGTATCTCTAAGTCCGATGAGGAATTTAGGAATTTATTCATCTCTTAGCAATGTCACTTGTGTATAAATTTCCAATACCATGGCATGTTGAATAAGTGTGAAATTGTTTGTAAATTTGTAAATCAGTTACTCATGTCAATTGTGGATTCCTTTCATTTTACTTCTTTGGTTGAATTGGAGCATGCGTTGTCCAACAAGATGTGGACCAAATAAGCTTAGATCTGGCCCAAACGAAACCCTAACAAATCCTTAGAGTTTTCCAACCATAATATTGTTAATTTAAATTATATACATCACTTCATAGTCTATTGTATGGAAATATGGAAACCAAAGACTGAACACAACAAGTTTGAATGGTCTTGTCATTTCAAGCATACACAATCTTTTGTTGGAAACTGGTTGTTTTGGGTTTCTATAAAACAATTAATAGTTATCTTGATTTCCAATTAAGTTTTGGTTTAGATTCTTTGGGGTTATCACCTCCTTCATACCTCAACTCATGTAAGTTGCATTATATACCCATCATCCATGGATTGTTGGGTTCATTACAATAGGGGTCTTTAATTTCTTATGGAACTCTATAATTAGTGAGAAAAATCTCGAACAAAATAAGGATAATGTGTTGACAAAATTGTTGTAGATTATCTCTAATCCTGCTCAAGGATTATACTCTTGAACAAAGTAAGGATAATGTATTGGAAAAATGTTGCATCTTAAGGTAGCTAGAATATAGAGATTCTCAATCCCATAATTTTTAGTTGCAATAGGTGAAACTAAAACTAAATATTGTAGTAATCTAGTGAGTTAACAAAGTCAAATTTCCATTCTGGAAGGATTAATAAAAAGTGTATGGACTTTGGATTCCTACATTTTTTAATTTGATTGCATATTAACCAAGATAAATATCTAATTTACAGTCTTCCCTATCAAGTCAATTAACAATTTGTTGGAATGAACAACCACTTATAGTGGGAACCATACCAAAGACCTCAATTTGGTATTTTTGGTTTTAATTTGATAGAATATAATTAATTTACCAAGATAGATATCTGATTTAAAATCCCTACATTATATAAATTCCATTAGCAAGCTATTGGAATGAAAAACTATTGATAGTGGGTACTCGGTACCTTGCCAAATTTCCTGGTTTGGTATTTTAGTTAAGGATTCATATCTATTTGTTATGGGTTTCATGTTTCCAGAAAGGTGATGCTACTATATGAATTGGAAGAATAATATGTGTCGGGTGAGTAATTTTACCATCTTAACAAATGCTCAAGTTTCTAGGGTGTTATTGTCTTGATTCTCCATGCACTTCTCTTACTAGGCTATATCTTATGTAAAATGTAGCATGTTTTCCCTTTCTGAAAAGAATGGTGCCAAGGAGATAAAAGAATGTGAAAATGATAGCTTTCAACTCTATATTCATAAATGAAAATCCACACCAAAGGTATGAAGCAATTTTTTTTCATTGAATAACCATGGGTATTTGAAAGGAATTGAACCTTAAACTTTCTATTTGTAAATGCAAGTCCACCTCAAAACACCAAACCAAGGTTGTTTCCTCTCATAAGGAACTTCATATCCTTCATGATGATTTATCCACTTCTCAATTATTGGAATGTATCTATTTTTTTCCTAAATATAGCATGTAAAGAGTTGAGTGTCCCAATGTGATACAATTACCATCCATGTCCTTTTGATGCTGACAGACAATCACAACAACTGCAAGCTTCATTGCTATAAATAGGTGCATATCTTGGACTAAAAAAACAAATCCGATAAGGATTGAATTAGTATACCCCCCTTTTAAACTTTGATAAGAAATTTTCTACCATATATTATAGGAGTTAGGTTAGGATGTCCCGTCCCATCATATGATGACTTCTTCTGGGGGGTCATATAAAATTGGTATATTGTATTTCCTCACTTCATGATTACATCACAATGGAAATAGATCTACTAATGCAACTTTGTCTCAATCTTACTTATGATATCATAAGTGCATCCTTTAATAATGGGATATGATTGACTAACCTATATGAATTTTTTAAAATCCTTTTTGGGCATGCATATATGTAGGAATATCTTGGCAATTGTTTTGCTTCTAACTGTTTATTTGGTTCTCCTAATTGTCACACCTAGTTGATTATTTTTCCAATTCCTTTGATCTCTATTTAAAAATACCCACTCTATCTCACACAACACATATCATCCACTCCAGTAGTCACAACATGCCTTTCGAACTGCCTTTTCCACCAAACCAACCCGAAAACACTCATTGAAAACCCAAATCCTGACAACATGCTCTCTTTCAACCAACACTCACAAATATAGATGAGGACTTGATATAGGAGAATCATGTATCGAGTATTTTTCCTTTTGAAAGGACAATTATTGATTCTGAGACTACAACATATTCAAATTTTCAAAAAACAAGTTACGTTGATATTCATAGGGAGAAAACTAATGTTAGTGAAAACAATTTCCTAGGAAAGAGGGATTGTTGTCTTTTTAGTTGCTCCAAAATTATTTACACTATTTTTGGTGTCCTTGATGTGACATGGTATGCATTGTGGAACCCTAGAACCTTAGGGAAATGGGTTAATTATTTTTTGACATTTGGATATTATAATTTTGTAACTTTTTTCCCATGATGCAGGTAGAACCAAACATGTATTTGTCAGATATTTCTTCCTCAAGTGAGGGGATTTTAGGAATACTAGAGGAAAGTGATACATACATAAGGTATACAACATGTATATAACCTAGATGTCAAAATATCAGAAGAAAATTCCATAAACACATGGATTTTTTTCTTGTTGAAGGGGGTGATGTTCTTATCATGATGATGAGACCATAGGAGAAATCAAGGTGCCCTTGATGAACAAACATCTAATGAAACAATGCATACCCAATAATATTCCCCGACTAAACATATATTTTTTGTGAATGAGAGGATATATCAAATTGTGTAATGTCCCCATTTTAAAATAATTGCATAGTGGGAAAATTCCATCAATCCTACTAGTTCCCTAGGTTGGGTGGAAAAATTGGGGAGTTAATAAGGGAGCTAATAAATGATGTTTAGAAATTATAAGGAATAAAATATTTATTCAATAAGTTAAATTAAATGAATTAAATTGAATAATGAAATGGATAGGAAAAATGGAGACATATGGAGACTATGGGGCCCACTCAAGCTATAATTCCTATGTTAAATGGCATCCACCTCTTGCAATCTCAAATATATGGAAATCCTAATGTTTTTGATGTAATATAAGGTCAATATAATTGTCCATACACTTCATAGGTCTAATTTGGATGAAGTGTAACTTACATGAGCAAGGAAGAGCCAAATGGGGAGTTTCATGGACACTTGGCTAGATTCCCCTTACACTTATGACATATATGACACCAATGATGGAGATTCTATGATAGTTATGACACAAGTAATATATGAAGGCTGAAATCTGACATATCAGGTCGAAATATATCATCCAATAGAGCTCTCGTGTGATTTGGAGAATCCCAATGGGTTCCTACTCAATTTGGGAGAAGATGGAAGGTGAAGAAAGAGGCCACTTGGCATAGCATGAGCAGCCACACCAGTTCGAATTGATTTGGTATATGGATGTATTTGGAAGCTGAGGATACCATTAATGTTTATAAAATACAGGTAAAATCCATGAGAAGGGGCTTTGTGATTAGTTGTGAAATTTGTTGTTGTGAAGAGAGAGAGCTAGTGAGTGACTAGTTCATGCTTGAGCCAATTTCGAGGGTGAAAGATTCCAATACTAATTGGTGATTGGAGAGGCAAATAAGGTATTTTAAGGAGATTCAATGGATTTATAATATACAGGTGCATCTACATAAGCTCTTGGATACTTCAAGATTCAACTCATTCCCCCTTCCATCTCATATTCTTTCACCATATTTCAGCCCGGTGCAGTGAGGCGCACTTGGTGAGCCATTTATATTTTTGAGGGATCTCCTGTTGCTCCAGAATTTTGTATTTTGATGTAAAAACACTGATCTATATTTTCAGAAATTTATCGGGTCAAAAGGCAAAGATATTTTATGTATTATTGATCAGTAATAAAGAAACAATGTCATTTCCTACATCTTTGTTGCAAACTCTTTATAATATTGGTAGATTTGAATGGCTGTGTAAAATATTGATTATTAATACATGAATGGAATGTAAATTAATAATATGTTAGGTTTCATATTAATTACTGATTTTTTGTTTCCATTGGGTCGAATTCCATAACCATTGGATTAAATTGCATCTCATTTCCCCAAGGGTTCAAAACTAGTTTTTATATATCTGATTAAAGGAATTGACAATAACCATGGGAGTTATATTGGTTAAGAATATGAGTCCTAGTTGATTTAATATACACATAAACTGCCTCAATTTTATAATTCGAGTGGGTTTTTGTACATTTGGGAGGCCATTCCACCAATTACCCGGGGGGGATTTGAGCCCCAAAATTGCTAATAAAATCATCTATCTTGTTCATAATTTATTACAAAATTTCAGAAGTGATTAGAGAGCCATAATACATAAATTAACATAATAAATAAGTTATTATATAATTCATACACCTTCTCTGAATATTTGGGAGCAATTGGGCCAATTTGGAGACCAAGACACTAAGAGTAGTCAAGAGCAAAAATTGTGAAAAATTGGAAAATTGGGCATTTTAGTAAAAATTTAAAAAAGGGACATTACAAGTGGTATCAGAGCATGGTATTATCACCTGATGGTTTTAAATAGGATTGAAATTAATAAACCATCATCCTTAGAATCTGGATTGGAAGGTGCTCGGCTTGTAGAAGAAGAATTGGGAAAAAAAGGGCACCTTGGACTAAAACTATGGCTCACGAGGGAGAAGACCAAACTAAGGAGAAAATGGAGTATATAAAACTTATAAGACCTTTGTTTCAAGAAATGAACCAAAATATAGTATTCATGTCCCAACATATAACAAAAGGATTCGAATTGATGGCCAGTAAAATGGGAAGCAAAGGGAGAAGAGGAGATAGTGGTAGTTCAAAATCAGCAGAAAAGAAGACAATGGGTGAGCACATTTTCTCACAAACAAGACCTCATAATAGACCCCATGAATTATAGATCAAACCAAGGCCTACTGCACCTAAATTTATTACTCCCAAATAAGATACTAACATTCAATTTGAAATTCATACAATAACAGAAGATTGGGTTAAAGTGGATGAAGAATGTAGGAGGAGTATAACATTTGAATAGTACTTCACTATGGAAAAAAAATTCAGAAAGGAGGGAAATAAGTCTCTGTACAAAAATAAAGAATTGAATTGTGCCATAGGTAAAGTGTTACTTCCTACATTTTATGGTTCATCTCGAAGCACTTCTAACACTGGGGTGCAGAAATTGGATGTGTATTTCTAGCTAAATCCAATGGTGGAAGAAGATGCTTTAAAAATGGTTGTTTTGCACTTGGAGGGAGATGCCAATGAATGGTGGTTCCATGGCCTAAAAACCTTGGGTAATTATTAGGTCAAAACATATGGATAATTTGTTGACAGGGTATTAGAAAGGTTTGAGCAAAAAGATCCAGAATTGTCTTTCAGAGAACTAGCACAATTGAAGCAGGTAGGGACTTCTATTGAGTATATGTTGGAATCCCAAAGTTTATCAGTTAAGGTGGCTGATGTATATATGTACAGGTTAGTATTTATGTTTACTTAATATTTGTCAGATACCTTAAAAGTTTTGGTCAAATCCCACAAGCCTACTAACTTAAATGATGCAATGAGCTTGACTAGAGACCTTCAAAATGTGCTCCCTAGAACAGGATTTCCTCCCAAGCCTAACTCCATATTTGAAAGAAATCCTTCGAAAAATGATGCACCTGATAAGAAGAGTTGTCCAAGAGATACATATGAAAATAATAATAAATAAGTACAAAACAAGGATGAACTTCGAAGGAAAATATTGTGCTTTACATGCTTCCAACCATGGACACCGTGGCATAAATGTGCTAAAGGAAAATCTCAATGCATAAAAGTATTTTCTAATAGTGATGAGTATGAGGGGGGTATGGATGAGTAAGACAACATTTTAGATCAAGAGGAGACATATGAGACATAATATGAAGAAGAAAAACAAGAAGAAAATCATCCCTCATCGGACAAAGCAAGAATGGCAGTACTTTCAGCAGTGCCTCGCTATCACACTATTCGATGCAAGGATGTGGTATTGGGACAAAGAGATTAAATATTGGTAGATGGAGGAGATAAACATAATTTAATTGATGCATATATGGTGGAGAAAATAAAAATACCAATTGAACCATTTGATGGCTTCACAATTGTCATCCCAAGTCACAACACAATGCAATGCAACACCTGGATTCCAAAGCTGCAAGTCAACATAGGTAACTATACTTTTGTTGATAGTTTTGATGTTGTTGATACTAATATAGTATTGGGAGTGAAATGTATGTACTCTATAGGATATCATTCATTAAATTATCAAATTCCTGAAATGAAATTTCAAGATTCAACAAGTAGCACTAAGGGTTGTGAGAGGGCAACACACTTACCCAAAACAGTTAGTAAATTGCAAAAGTATGAGATCTATATTGAGGCATGGTGATGTAGAATGGACTGTTGAATGTTATGTCACTTCTACCAAGACAAAAATAATAATTTTTAAACACCCAAAAGAGATAGAGACACTTCTGCACAAATATGAAAAAGTTTTCAGAGATCTTTCACATGGTAGACCACCTGATAGGGGGGTTGAGCATAACATTGTTTTGTAGGAGGGTACTTCACCCATTCAGATACCACCTTATAGACATCCCAAGAATTTCAAATATTAGATTGATAAGTCCATTCAAGAACTCTTAGAGTTGGGACTCATTAGACCAAGCTCTAGCCCTTATGCTTCTTCAGTAGTATTGGTAAAGAAAAAAGATGGAACTTTGACGATGTGTATAGAATTTAGAGCTTTAAACAAAATACCATCAAGAATAGATATCATATTCCTAGGATTGATGAGCACATGGATGATATCTTTGGAAGTAAGTACTTTTCCAAGATTGACCTTAAATCTGGTTATCACCAAATTCGGATGAAGGAGGAAGATGTGCAAAAGATTGCTTTTTGATGTCATTATGGTCACTTTGAGTTTCTTGTTATGCCATTTAGGTTGACTAATGCTCCAGCAACATTTCAAGAATGTATGAATAGAATATTTTGAAAGCAGATTATAAGGTTTGTTTTAGTCTTCTTTGATGATATTCTAATTTATAGTAAATCCTGGGAAGAGCACTTGCAACACCTAGAGGTGGTGTTGAAAACTTTGCAAGAACAATCTTTGTATGCTAAGATGTATAAATGTGAATTTGGGATGAAATAACTATTATATATTGGGCACATTATTGGGAAATATGGAGTGAAAGTGCACATGGAAAAGATCAGGGCCATATTAGAATGGACATCACCAAAAAAATCACATAATTAAGAGGTTTCATTGGAATATGTACATACTACAGGAAGTTTGTGAAAGGATTATCCAAGCTGACTTCTCCACTCACTGACTTGACTAAGAAGGATGCTTTCAAGTGGAATGAAGAGGCTGAAAATTCCTTCCAAAATATGAAAGAGGTAATGAGTAGTTGTCCCATACTTGCATTACCTGATTTTTCTAAGCCTTTCGTTGTTGAATGTGATGCCTTAAGTGGAGGAGTAGGGGTTGTCCTAAAGCAAGGCCAACACCCTATATCCTTTGAGAGAATAAAGTTGCAGCCTCATGAAAATATTTACTCCATGTATGAAAAATATATGTTGGCCATCATGCATGCCTTGGAAAAAATCCAACAATACTTGGTAGGCAACAAGTTTGTGGTGAAAACAAACAACAATAATCTAAGACACTTCCTTACCCAAAAGGATCTAAATGAAAGGAAAAAAAAGTGGGTAAGAAATATACAATATTATTATTTTGATATTTAATATGTGAAAGGAAAGAATAACATTGTAGCAGATGCATTATCTCGAAAACCTTCTTTTTATCTCATGGCCATTGCTAAAAATTGGAAGGACATGCTACTAGTTGAATATGCCAAAGATAAGTTTGCTTGTGATGTATTATATGGACTCATGGGAGATTATAACTACAGAATTTTTGAGGGGATGATATACTATAAGGGCAGAATTTATCTGGTTCGAGATTCATAGCTTAAGTACAATTTTTTGCAGGAAGCACATGATTCCCCACTAGCAGGCCATCCGGGGATCTTCAAAACCTATATGCAACTAAGCCAAAGGTTCTATTGGAAGGGGATGAACAAAGATGTTCAAAAGTATGTGAATGAATGTAATATATGTCAGCAAAAAAAATAAGAACTCACATATCCATCTGGGTTACTACAACCTTTTCCCATTCCAGAGCAAAAAAGGGACAGTATATCGATGGATTTCATCACCAGGGCAAAAATTGCATATATGTGGTAGTGTATATATTGAATAAGTTTTCTCATTTCTTTTCTGTTACATCCTCTTTTAGTGCTGCACAAGTGGCTGACCTTTTTTTCATAGAAATCTTCAAATTGCATGGGCTCCCCAAGACAATTGTGAGTGATAGAGATGGTAGATTCATGAGTGCTTTTTGGCAAGAACTTTTCAGATTGGTGGGCACTCAGTTGACTCCAAGTACAAGATACCATCCAAAAAATTATGGAAAAATAGAGAGGGTGAACAAATGGTTGGAATGGTACCTCCGAAACTATGTGGGAGAACGGCAGAAAGCTTGGACAAAATGGCGACATTTGGGTGAGTTTTGCTACAACACCACCTTTCACATGTCAATAGGAATGTCTCCTTTCAGAGAATTGTATGGCTATGATTAAATTAAATTTTATGATATGGTATTTGGTGATAGTAGAGCTCCAAAATCTAAATATTGGGTGGAAGAAATCCAAGAATTTTTTTAAAGCTTTTAAAAGACAATTTGCAGGTTGCCCAAAATAAGCAAAAACAATATGCAGATAAACACAAAGAGGAAAGGACTTTACAGGTTGATGATTTAGTGTATTTGAGGTTGAATCCATACAAACAAGCATCTCTCAAAAATAATGGAGCAGAAAAGTTAAAGCCAAGATACTATGGGCCCTACAAGGTGATCCAAAAAATTTGAAAAGTAGCATATGAGTTGGAACTTCCGGAAGGGAGTAAAATTCATAATGTATTTCATGTTTCTTGTCTCAAGAAAGATATTGGTTAGAAAATTGTAATTTCAGATACACTCCCTCATTTCGATGATTAAGGACAACTCACACTTATTTTGGAAAAGGTTTTGAAGACAAGGGAGAGAAGATTGAGGAGCAGGGCAATCAAAGAATACTTGGTGCAATGGAAGGATCTATCGAGTGAAGATGCCACATTGGAAGAGGAGAATTTTTTGCAGCATCCAAATATGAAATTGCTTGATGACAAGAAATATTGGGTGGGGAGGACTATAATGTCACCATTTTAAAATAATTGCATAGTGGGAAAATTCCATCAATCCTAGTAGTTCCCTAGGTTGGGTGGAAACATTGGGAAGTTAATAAGGGAGATAATTAATGATTTTTAGACATTAGAAGGAATAAAATATTTATTTAATAAGGTCAATTAAATGAATCAAAGTGAATAATTAAATGGCTATGAAAAATGGAGATATATGGAGACTATGGGGCCCACTCAAGCTAGAATTCCTATGTTAAATGGAATCCACCTCTTGTAATCTCAAATCTATGGAAAGCCTAATCATTTGGATGGAATATAAGGTCAATATAATTATCCACTTACTTCATAGGTTGAATTTGGGATGAATTGTAACTTACATGAGCAAGGAAGAGCCAAATGGGGAGTTTCATGGACACTTGGCTAGATTCTCCTTACACTTATGACATCTATGACACAAATGATGGATATTCTATGACAGTTATGACACAAGTCAGATTTGAAGGCTGAAATCTGACATGTATGACATATCAGGTCGAGAGCATCCAATAGAGCTCTCATGTGATTTGGAGAAGCCCAATGGGTTCCTACTCAATTTGGGAGAAGATGGAAGGTGAAGAGAGCGGCCACATGGCATAGCATGAGCAACCACACAAATTCGACTTGGATTTGGTTTATGGATGTGTTTGGAAGATGATGAGACCATTAATGTTTATAAAATATAGGGAGCATCCATGAGAAGTGGCTTTGTGATGAGTTGTAAAATTTGTTGTTGTGAAGAGAGAGAGCTAGTGAGTGACTAGTTCATGCTTGAGCCAATTTCGAGGGTGAAAGATTCCAATCCTAATTGGTGATTGGAGAGGCCAATAAGGTATTTCAAAGAGATTAAATGGAGTTATGATATACAGGTGCAGCTATAGCAGCTTGTGGATACTTTAGGATTCAGTGCATTCCCCCTCCCGTCTCACATTCTTTCACCATATTTCAGCCCGGTGGAGTGAGGCGCACTTGGTGAGCCATTTATATTTTTCAGGGAGCTTATCTTGCTATAGAATTTTGTATTCTGATGTAAATACTATACTCTCTCTTTTCATAAAGTTAACAGGTCAAAATTCAAAGATATTTTATGTATTATTGATTAGTAATAAAGAAACAATGTCATTTCCCACTTCTTTGTTGCAAACTCTTATAATATTGGTAGATTTGAACGGCTGTGTAAAATATTGATTATTCATGCATGAATGGACTGTCACTAAATCATATTTGAGGTTTCATATTCATCAACGGATAGTTTTTGACCATTGGGTCGAATTGCATAACTATTGGATTAAATTGCATCTCATTTCCCTAAGGGTTCAAAACTAGCTTTTATATATCTGATTGAAGGAAGTGACAATAACCATGGGAGTTCAATTAGTTAAGCATATGAGTCATTGTTGATGTAATATAAACATACCATGCCTCAATTTGATAATTTGAGTGTTTTTATGTACATTTTGGAGGCTATTCCAAAAATTACCCGGGGGGATTTGAGCCCCAAAATTGCTAATAAAATCATCTATCTTGTTCAGAATTTAGTACAAAATTGAAAAAGTGATTGGAGGGACATAATACATCCCTGAGCATAATAATTAAGTTATTATATCATTCATACACCTTTTCTAAATATTTGGGAGCAATTGGGCCAATTTGGAGACCAAGACACTAAGACTGGTCAAGAGCAAAAATTGTGAAAAATTGAAAAATTGGGCATTTTAGTAAAAATTTAAAAAAGGGACATTACAAATTGCATCATTGTCATTACATGGTTTGAGTTTTTTTTGCATGGATGGAATAAAGGTTGGTTATGATATATGTACATAATTTATGGAGTATGTTGGACGCTGTTACAACTACAGAGATTGGATGTGACTAGTCCAATATACATGAAGTATGTTACCATAAATAGATAATTATAACAATTTGGTAATTAATTTAACTTATGTTTAGCATTTGTTTAAGAGTAATCCATCTCCACAAAACTAAGTGGTTGGTTACCTCTATCGAGGTTCACCAACCACTTTACTTGCGGATGTGCTAGTCATATTTGCTCTTTATTTTAGGGAAAAAGTGAGATTATGTTGCATATTTACCTGTAAAAAAACCACGAGTAATCGTAGAATCTAAGGAAGTAAGCTATCTACCCAACCATTTGCACCGGGTCCCACTTGACGGTCATCGAGTGATAGCTTACTCCGTTACCTTCAGTAAGACTGAAACTTATCAAATTTCTTCTCAAGTAAATAAGATGAAGACCTTCTCAACAATTTCTTCTCAAGTAAATAAGATTAAGACCGGTCCAACTAGGAGGATGAGAAAAAAAATGCTTGAACACAGTGAAAGGGAAACTTGTAGTACCCCCTCCTCGTCCTTGTAAGGGAGACCAATAATGAGGAAATGCTCTTTTCTAAATTTTTGAGTAACATTGTTGAGCGCATCTAAAAAATGGAGAGTCGTGCCAAAGCTTTCCTTAAGACTTGGGCTTATGTCAAAACCCCAAATTTTCCGGAAAAATTAAAATTTTTAAAATGCATATAATTTTTCATAATTACAGTAAACTAATTATTAAATTAGTTATATGTTACCAAATTCATTTTCTGAATTATCTATTGGTTGTGTTTAGTGATAGAACAGTTCCTTTCAGTTTACTAACTTGTTTTCTTCTTGTGACCACAAGGTGGTACTGTCATGCAAAAATTGGGCTTACTTAGCTTTCGAGCCAATGCAGAAAGTTTTCTTGTTCTTACAGACTACAGGTAAGAGTTTGGGTGCTGCTTATCGAAATTATAAAGTATTTAAATACAAGTTCGCCGCAAAAATAAAAGCTCAGTAAGAAATAAATGCTAAACAATTTCCGACGCATAATGAGGTAAATTCATTAACTGTACTTCTTTCTAGTAGAAGTAAATTGATGGTTCTTAATGACTACTGAACTATTCTATATCCATCATAGTCGTCAAGTATAGGAACGTCTTATTAACTCTTTGCAACAGAGTAAGAGTAGTAGAGTTATAAATTCTATGGTATAATTTCAATTGTGTACAATTACGTTTACATAGTAATGTAAAATGATAAGGGGGTTTACATATTACTGTTTCCGTTTTTAAACCTTAAAGTTTAAAAGAGTTTATAACTTTATTTCAAGCCGCCTTTTTGAGAAAACTATACTAATGTTGATGCATCGAGTTTTTATACCACATCAACTGTTTTCAAACATAGCTGGAGCTTACTTTAGTAAGATAGATATCTCACTGAAACAGGTTTTATTCTATCCCTTTTATATATGTAAAAGGAACATGTCCTTAAGGGACTAAAATGCATGACATAACAGTTATATGGCCTCACTATTTTATTATGGTGAATCTGTTTGATAAAAGAAATGTGGCTTAACCCTGCCATGTCATAATTTATGGTTAGAGGACATTTACCTTAAGCAAGAGCCTTCACCACATAGTAGTTACTACTCTCTTTTGTATCTTTTTACCAAACGTTACTATTTTAACAATATACCAATAAGGCCATTAAGGTTATTATGAACAATAGGATAATTTCCATAGTTTTTACTTTATAACCTCCTTTATAATTTTCCAAAGTATACTTTTACGTTAAGTTAAAAGTTGATGGAACTAATATATCATAATGCATATATCTATAACAATATATATATATAAGGTGTGAGATAAGAGGGCTAAGAATTAGCCATGTTCACAATCAAATTATAGCTTAACCTTTATTTTATGTTCTATAAACTTCATAAAGGAATTTCCTCCTTTACATATATTTATAAGCTAGGGTGAATATATTATTTACCTAGTAAAAGGGATTATAACCATAACCATGTCATGAAGCAAAGGATAGTTTTGAATCCATGAAACCATGCTTTATAAGTATAAGGGTCGTCGTATGATTTCCCACGACCTCGCTGATTGCCAAAGACTAGGGTTGATAGTAATGAAAACTTAATTTGTTTCCATGCAGCGTATACGTTGGTTGACTTTGCACGAGGACTAAAGTGTAACCATTGATTAAATAAATGATTGGGGATCATTCTTTCGGTGGGATGTTCGCTAGAACTATACACTTAAACCCACAGTTTGCCAAATATTTGTTGGGCTATCATGGCATTACCATAGACATGCACTGCGTTGTTATAAGGGCAGCATTCAAACCCTAGCTCACCATTTCCTCCTTCGCCTTTGGGCTCCTGTCGCTCTACTGTGATTTCAACTGCACTGTCGTTGTTTCTTTGCTATTAATGGCCTTCCTGTTGCTATTTCTCCTTGAATGCTCGCCCGAATACCTAAAGATAGAGGCTGATATGAAACTGTTGGTGCTTTGCTTGAGTTAGTGATATCTTCTCGGGGTTTCTTCATCGCAGCTTCTTAACCTAGGATCTTTGACTATAAAGCTTATTCATTCCCCAGTGACAGTCGAGGTCTTGTTCTTCTGGATTACGATTGAATGCTTGCTGCATTGTTAAACCTCTTCTCCCTTCCTACAGAAGGGTTTCCTTCTTGCATGGGTGGTTGTCTTACTGTTGCTGGTGGTCGCGCCTCCATAAAAAGATCAGGTAAAAAAACACTGTAATTCTTCCTTCGTTTTACGGTTTGTTTTTCACTATAAGAATATTATCCAGCTTACGAATTTTAATATTGCGGCTTTCTTCGTTGGATAAAGGTCTCGGCCCTTCCTTCTGCACGTCTTTTGATACCAAGTGAGGCAACGGTTGCAAGTTAACGGTAAGCCTAGTTTAATCCATGGCACCTTCTCCTTGTGTGGTCACTTTGGGATTTTGAGGGTTGGTGCGTTGAGGTCTGCAACCCTTGCGGCTTCAGTTTGTCCTGTTAATTTGTTTGATACTTGTGGTACTTGAAGAGGCCCCTGCGTTGTGCGAGGGTGCTCCGGCTTCAGCCGTGATTGTATATGTTAGTTTCTTTTTGTGTTCAAGTGTTGTGTAAGAAGTGAAATGAGACAGAGGGTAATTATACCATACTCTCAAATACTTGAAGAGGGTCAAGGGATTTGGAGAGTTGTTCGAATTTTTGTTTATCTTTACTGTGAAATACATGAGGCCGTGAGCCTGACTTGATAAAGGGTTTACAACCCTCGATTTCTTACTTCTGTTGTAACTTTGAATTTACAGGTTTTTCACCCTAAGTCCATGATATAAGTTATTAATACTGTTTTTCTTTTCTATATTTCTTTGTTTCTAATACAGTACTGAAATTTATAGTCTTATTTATGTTATAATTATAATATTTGAGGCTCGGCAGTAAGAAAATATTTACAGCATTTATCTTTGATTTATAAAATACCTCTGTAAATTAAGAGGTTGTTAGTTAGGTTGTAAAAAAATTGCTTAAGCTCGATAAGTTGAGCATTTCGTCACTCTATTGATTAATGGCCGTGCGTTAATATACTTGATTTTATTTCCATAATAATTTTATAAATTATTATTAGGGTTTTCCTATCCATTATTTTTATATTCAGTTTGTTTTATAAACCCTGTCAATGTTATTATATAATTTTTACTAAAAGAAAAAATAAAACACTTAATGTTCTTTGTGGAGTACTTAAGTAACTAACAATTACTTCTTTTTCTTTTAGGTGTAGAAGTTGTAATTTTATTTCATGTTACTAAAATTAAAAAATGATATTGTTTCTATAGTTAGTATATAATCTGCATACTTAGTCCATGCAACATATATGATAGAAAGATTATATTATAAGACTATTGTCTTCCTGTAAGTACTATGGCTTCTGTTATTACTTTTTCTCAGTTTAGTTTATTTAAAAGAATTATAAATGTTATTATAAAATTGTTACCCTTATTCCATGTTTATTCATAATCATAAATAAACTTAGTAATTTATTTCTGTATTATTATACTTACTGTACTATATATTTTACAGGTTAATATTTAGAAAATAGAAAAAAAGAACTCAGTACTGCAATTGTTAACAACTTAAAAGTATAGGATGGCATTTGTGGAATTTATTTATGCTTAACTAAATAAAGCCCAATACATAGATTGCTAACCATAAGTAAAGTCTGAAATTCAATAAGTCACCTGTAGAAACAATCAATCATTCTAGCTAATCTTTCTTTATGTTTTGTTTATTATACAACAGTAGTTAAATCTGGAAAGAAATAGACTGTAAAGTATCTTTATTTAGCTTAATCCTACTCTAGTGAACTATCTTACTTTTCTCTTGAATTCAATTAAGCAATGAGATTACTGAAAGTAACTACTGTATCAAAAACTGTTTTATCTACTCATTCCTGCTACTATCAGTAGTTAACCTAGCTTCTTTTTCTGTTTCTAAAAAAGAATGACAGTTTCAGTACAGGTTAATACTACTGAAACAAAGGATATTTCTTCTGATAACAACATAAAGAAAATACTCTATAACTCCATTAACATTCTAATCTGCAATTTCATCCTACTATCTTTGTTCATAATTTCACCCCTGTGCTGGAGTACGGTCTGGTCACTCCAGATGAGGAAAAACATAGATGGGGTTTTCATTTCTCATCAAAAGATTCTATTACTGACAAACTAAGAACAACTATATTACCAAGCCATCTAAATCTTTACATCATAAGCTACAAACATACTTTCAATCATACACAGTGATTAAAACAAAGGTTGTTAGAGGACAGAACATGTTCTTGAGCTTGAACAACAACAGCAATGGGAGGTCATTCCTCCCTACCAATTCCTGGAGAGCACTCAAACAGCGACTCCTCAGGACCCCCAAGCTTGCTCTGTCTCCCTGGCTGGAACTAGGTGCAGCAGTAATCAAGTACCAGTCTTCAGACTTAATACAACCCTGAACTTATCAGTAAGTTCTCCCATCTTAGCAAGTTGTAACAGACCAAGTTACTGCAGATTTTCTCTCAGAACACCTTCCTTACTGTTTCCCTTTTTCCTCAATGAATTTTCTGAATAACATTCCTCCTGAATGATTCTTCTCTGCAAAATATCTGAGCAACCTCAGCTCTATTCATTGGGTACTTTTAAAAGATTGCCTAGGTCTTTTTGGGTTAGTTGTCATTTATTGAGCCACCTGCTCTGATCCCACTTTCTTGGGGGATCATGACCCCATTTATAGGGAAGTTGCCACCTACAACCTAGGAAGTGTTTGAGGATGTTGCCACTTGTCTTTTGCCCTCCACCTAGTTCCTTCCACCAGTTTGACCAGTAACCTCTTATTAACAGCTCTCCCATGTTGTTGTCATCAGTTCCACTTTTTATTTATTAATAATAAAATATTCAGAATTACATTCCACTTCTTTTAACTCTGCCGAGTCATCAGTTCCTACTTAGCATTAAATTTAACATAATGTCTTAGGAAATTAAATTAAAACAATTAACATTATTTTACAAAATTGGGGTATGTGACAGCTTATTATTTAGACAAGTGTTGTACCGTTTTTAATATTGCTGAAAACATAGATATAATTAGTTGCCATTTCTGGAAGGAGTAATCTATCTACCCTGGGTCGGATGTGATCAGCTGGACTAATGACGCAGAAGAAATTCAGTGAGTCTAGGTCTTACGGAAAGGTGACGGAGTAAGCTATCACTAGAGGGTGTAGGGTGGACCCCATTGCAAATAGTCGGGTAGATAGCTTACTCTGAATCTAAGTGCTCATAAGAAGTGATGGAATTTGATGGGAAAATGACGGTCATGGGGCATTTTGACCATCAAATACGGTTAAAATTTTTAGTAAGACTTTTTTTCCAAAGGGTAAATTTATCATTTAAACGTATTTTTGAAGGGCAATAAAATTTTCAAAACTTCATTATATTACTACTATTTTTTAAGAGCAACAAAATTACTAAAACTTCATTATAAATTACTATTAATAAATTAGTAATATTAATGCGTTTATCTTATTATTATATAAAATCATACTTTCACTAAAAAGAAAAATATTAAGTTTGTATTATTTCCATCATCCATGCCTTTCTATTTTGTAAGTTTCCTTGATTTTTTATGAAAGCAAAAAATGTCATTTAACGATGATTTTTCTATATTTATTGTTTTTTTTTACTATTGTAATTAGCATCTGCATGGTACAAATTTCAGTGCTCAATGCTCAACTAAATGATTTGAAAGTTGGAACTTGGAACTTGGAATGTGAAAGGCTCGAAGGTTGAAGCCCTTGGAGTTGGAATCTTAGAGACACTCTTGGAAAGCATTATCAAAGGTACTCCTTGTAGAATTTTTTTGGTTTAGATTTAAAGATTTGTTAAAAACTCTACTATTTGAAAAAATGTTATAAAACATTTCTTTGAATTTTTTGATAGCGTTTTCTACCATGATTTCTATAATGTATATAGATTTAAACTCAAAGAGTATTGATTAATTTTCCAACTCTATTGAAATTGAATTGAAAATCTATATATTAAATTGAGTATTGATTTATGCAAGTACTAAATCTATAGTCCATGAATTTGATACTCCGCCATAGCCACTGGCCACTAGCCATCCACAGGCCACCATACTCCTCTCGAATCTTGATTCAAACCACCACCTGATACCACGTGTTGTTAGACTATTCCTCAAATAAATAAACAAAATTGCAAGCTATTCATTGAGTGCCACTAGCTTCTGTGCTTTCTCAGTAGCTGTATCATTGTTTTCCTTAGCTTTCTGAGCAGAGTCTTCAGTTTTCTTAGCTTCTTAAGGAGTCTGGTCCTTATACTCGTGACTCGTGAATCTGTACCCATCTTGTTTTTCAAGTACTAGCAGCGAATTTCAAATGTGTCCCTCTATGTCAACTAATGTGGTTGGCTAGGAATGAACAGTGGGTTCTGAAATCATATAAAATATTGCATCGAGCTCGCATGCCCATTTATGGAATTTGAATATTAGAGATTGGATCAGTCCCACATGCCCATTTATGGAATTTGGATATGATTATTTACTCAACTATGCCTACATACATAAACCCAGGGCGTGTTTTGACAAAAGTAACCTAGGAAATCCAAAAAAATACCATT
This sequence comes from Pseudotsuga menziesii, assembly GCA_001517045.1. Classification (NCBI taxonomy): domain Eukaryota; kingdom Viridiplantae; phylum Streptophyta; class Pinopsida; order Pinales; family Pinaceae; genus Pseudotsuga; species Pseudotsuga menziesii. Next base: position 487,243 of record LPNX010541829.1, read on the forward strand.
GTAGAGGGGAATTAGCTCTGTATGCACGAAATCCAAAAAAAATACCATAGTAGAGGGGAATTGTCTATGTATGCAGTAAATAGCTATAAAATTAGCGAATTGATCCAGCATATTTATGACCTAATAAATGAATTGATTAAGCATACACCTTATCTAAAAAAAATCGAGTTAAAAGGGTGGCCAAACTCGCAATGCGAGCAAAGATTATTGGGCAGAGTTGTCTCTCGGCCTCTCAGCCAGATTATGCGAGCAAATATTATCTGTCGGTTTGTTCTTTGATGATTTAATGACTTTTTTTTTGTTTCCAGCAAACCAAAAAAATTAATGTTTAATAATGTCAATTAAAAATTAAAATAGTAAAATGTGTTCATTAAAAAATAATATTAATTAATTTTAAATAGTTATATTTCTATAAATTAAATAGGTTATGGATGATGAACAAGGCTTAAATATTAAGTTAGTATTATTTCCATCGCCTCTGCCTCCGTAGGTTCTGTATTAGGTTAACTCGATCTTGCCAACATAGCAGAATTACAGTAAAGAATCAATTGTGGGTATTTAACTTAAAGTTGCAATAGGCTATGCCTTTGTAAGTTCCTCATTTCGATCCACCGCCACCTTCTATGCCTCTAACTATGTTGGTTCTATGTAACACTCCGTTGTTCACTTCGACTAGCTCTGATTTAAAAAATCTATGTTGTTGGTGGCTAGGATGTTTAAACAACAATAATATTATCTTATTAGGTATACTACTAATTAATATTAATAATCTTAATCTCAATGAACCACATGATTGTACTATTAATATAGAATTATTATTATTATTATTAATAAATAAATAATACTTAAATTATATATAAATATAATTATATTTTATATTTTTCAAATGGATATTTTTATATTAATAAAATAGTTATCATTATCCACATAAGAAAGATAAGTGCATTCGGACATTGAATAAATGAGGTCTTTTTATTTGAGCATTCATTATAATTTGGGCACCTTCTTATATTTTAGGGACTATGTATGACACAATGTCATGTAGACTAATTAAATAACTACCTCTCAATCTCAATGAATACATATAGACTTCACCGCAAGCTTGATTTTCATGCACTATTTATGCATCTCGTAATATCCATGTACATTAATTTGGTAAATAAGTGTCAAGTCTCAATCTCAATGCATAATTAACAAAAATCTCAATGCATATTTTGAAAAAAAATTAACAAACATTAATTATTGAAGAGTAAATTTTTTAACAAACCTTCAAAACCTTCATTCTTGAAGGCTAAAATTTTAAATAAAACATTTTATGAAAGACAATATAAAATACCAAACTATTAAAAAAAAGTGATGCTTAAAATAAAAACCAAATTCCAACACTACTCATAAGCTTCTAACTATATATATAGATATGAAAAATTATTTAAAATGTATATTGACATAAAAAAACATGAACAACTAATGATGGTAGCATCTCCGAGTGTCCTGGCCATCTTTTATAGGCTCCCAACTAATACACTAAGAGTTCCTAGTAGGAGTGTGCCACGTTCTCTATTCAAGCCTTTGCTCAAAGTAGCTCTTGCAATAAAATATCACACAAAATGCTCACGAAAGCTTTTCTACCCGATTCAGAATAAAGCAGTGTTTTGAAATTCACAAACAACCCAATTTATGCTAATATTATGTTGGTGGATGAGCATCTTTGTGGTTTCTAAAGCAACTAACATCCATAAGAACTAAATAAATACGTGTGCAAGCTTTTATGATTTAAGAACGACAATACTTCTAGCTAAAAAGGGATCTACTAACTTTTTTAGAGTGGAAATGTTGATGAAATATGTAATCCAATGTTTATCGTTTTAATTATCTACATGTTATTTATTTTAATAATATTTTTTTTATAAAGGACACCTGTCAACTCTAGGATGAGCATAGAAGGAGTTACACATCTCTCTCCTACTAAGTTGTAGAATGTGCCTCTTCGATACAACTAATATTAACTAATTAAATAATTAACCAAAAAAACTCAATTAGTAGAGGTTCAGAAAGAATGTTAATTCACTTGTACTTGTAGTGAACTCAAAAAACACCATTGACACTGACAGTCATGATAGCGCAAAGGGCAGTATCACCTACACCCTTGAATAAACCATTAGATAGAAGGTCAAATGTATACTCTCGGAATGCGTCAAATGGTTCTGCCAGCAATACTTAGCATGTTGTAAAGCATTTAATGCAGTTGCAGGAAGCTTGATGACCGTTGGATCTTGAGTAGGTCAAGATCAAACAGTTATCAAGCGTGCTGCAACCGCATCAAATACTATGCAGCATGCTAAATATTACTTGCCATGATTCTCACTCCATAATCATTTCACACATTCAACTCTCTTAAGTTCTACAATCATTTAATACATTGTTGGGTTTAAAATTTAACTTTCTTCATGTGGGATTTTGGTATCACACATTTAATACTGGTCAGAGTTACTAATTTAACTTGCATGGGCATATGGCCTCGTTATTTCAGTTTCTTTGTTAGTCTTCCCAAACTTACCTTTTCCATGCAACGAGATCTAGCATTTAATTGTGGTACAATGAATTTATATTTATGGTACATATAAGAATATATTTCATTCAGATAGTATAAGACTTAACCTTCATGTAATGAGACGTCCCGTCCCAATATAAGCTTTATCCTTCATCATGCCAAAGACAAACTTTTCCGATATAATCTTTCGAAGAAAATTAAATGTCTACCTACCAAATTTTTCCTTGGTAATTAAGGGAAAAAATTACAACTTGCACCATCTTCACCACCTTGTTTAAGGATGGGTGGGCCATCAACGACACATTTGATTTTCTGGCTCGTATTATATTCTCTCTATTGTTCCCGAATACTGGAAACAGCTTTAAAACAATATTTAATGCCATGGAATCAAGCCTCATCAAAACCACTAACGAATTTCTTCTTGTGGGGATTAACCTCTTTAATTAGACTACAAAATTCAATCAATAACTCATGTGCTAGAAACGTGTCATGATCAAACTTCACCAAGGGTGCAATCATTGATTTCTGCATACCCATGGTAGGAAATTCATGTTTCTCCATCATTATTCTTAAAATCGTGGAACATGAATGGGCATTGTGTGGGAATTTGGGCTCTTGCAATAGGCATAGAAAATTCAAAACATCCCGACCCAATAGTTCCCATTTCCTCTCCTTGGGGGATATTAAAACCATTGTGTAAGATTTCTTTAACCATTTTGAATTTCGAGAGCATGTTGAAAAGATAATCAACCTATTGAGAACCAACCTTGTTGGGTGACCTATCATCTTCTTCATGTACATGTGTTTTCCAAGCATCCTTGACTCTATGAGACTTCATGGAACTTTGTAATTCTTGGCAACCACATCACAATCACAATCCAAGATTCTCACAGATGCAGTTGAAGAATCATCAAGTATAAGTATGAGTATAAGTATTAAGTATAAGTTAAATTGCCTACAAAAAGGATAAGTATTGGTTTTAGGGTTTAGGGGGTTAAGAATCGTTAGAGGTGAATTTGGTTCAACAAAATGGACTTCACATTAAAAAATTAAATGTGAACAAGTTCAACAGTTTGAATGTGAGAAAGCAGTTTAACCAGAAACGAGAACAGTACAAGAAATGAAGTTTACAGGTTTCACATACAAGAAACGAGGAGAGAGAAAAATAAAAATATTGAAAGTTCCTAGAATTCGAATGAACAAAACTATTTTTCCATATACCCCTATTTTTAGATTTGGGTTTAAGACAATGATTTTGCCAAATTCCTTGTTTTGTTCAGTTTTCATAATTTTTTATTACTTAATGTTAATTTTAACCTCCAAACCAAAAAAACAAAAATGCAATACAATCACAAAGCAAGATCGGGAAGAAAGAATGCATTTTAACCTACAAGAAACAGCTTCAATCTCACTTCAAACAAACAAAATAGAAAAAGAAAATATGATGTAAATGCAAATTTGACAGTTCTTTCCTATTATTTCAGCAAGAATTCAACAACAACAGAAAAAAGAAAATAGAACTAATTAAAGCCAGTATTTACAGTATAAATGTCGAAAGCTCTATGAAACTTCTACAGGTTAAACTGTATAACGAGTAAGATGAAAAATATATAAAAGCTTTCATAGATATTTATTCACTCTGAAAAATATGGAAAAGCATAAAACTCGAAGCGATAGAATTTAGATACAAAATTGATAGAAATGTATGAATCTTTAACCATTAAACAGATTACATGTTTCCTATCTATTGTGACGAGCTTAAAATTCTTTCATTTTCAAACTAAATCTCTTACCGTAAAGTGATAGACAAAATTCGAGTTAATCGGTTCTTGGAAGCAATTTTCTAGTGCATGTTAAAGAACGAATAAAATTAGGATCTTTCGGTGGAAAACAAATTTAAAAAGCCTTCACAAAAACCTAACATTTGGAATGATGAAAGAGAATACTTAACTCCAAATGGCAAAGAAAGTACGTTGCTTCGAGGCAGACAGAAGAAAATCTTTCATTGTGACTATGCGAGGAATATAAATCTTGAACTGATAAGAAAATAGTGTCATGGCAATGGGAAAAACGATGAATTCTAGAAATAGACTACAACTTTGCCAAGTAAATTTTCTTTGAATAAAGAAAATTGTTTAGTGTCCAACGTTAAGGTATGAAATTTGGAGTGATTAGGGAATAGTTGAAAGATGCTCAAATTTGCACCAAATGAAGTAATTTCAGGGCCAAAGATGTCGAAATAACTCTAAAATAGGAGAATATGCTATGTAATCTACATCGAATGAAGTCATTTTGGGGTCAAAACTACCGAAAAAATGAAGCTCTATCATAAATTTGTAATGTTTTATCATAAATTTTGCTAGAATATGACCAATTAATCAGGGAAATCCTGAAAATCATGAAATTCGTAGCAATCGACAATTCGACACATCATTTTTAAATCATTTAATGAAGCTCGACTTCTAAGAAAATTCACTAAATTTGACAGAATGAAGCTCCATTTTTTCTTTTAGAAGGTAGATTTAAAAATAAATACATGGAGATTTAAAAAGAAATGACAACAACAAGAATTCCTCACATTCGGATTTAACCTCCTCTACTGGCAGAACTGTTGAATGATTGGAACCCATTCAATGTTGTTGCATGCTACTTTTGAAGATGTTGGATATTTGTTAGGTTTAGGTGAGGCAGTGGTAGTAGCTAGGTTAAGAAAAAAGATTCCCTAAACCTAAACTCAAGTCTGACTCGAGATTTCCACCATTAAGAAAATCAATAAAATATTTAATAGAATACAAGTGTCACACGACATCTGGGTGATATTTTGGGAGTTCATCTCAAAATTTATCAATAGCGATTTCTCGGATAAGGAAGTCTACCATTTGGTCTTGCTTCAAATTTTCAACAATTTATAGAATGTATTTAGAAAAATGTTATTGCAATAAATTCACCCTCGGGGAAGAATAACCCCTGATTTAAAATATTATTAGGATGTAACCTTGTCCACGGGTTACCGTTATCCTTCCAGAGGCAAGCGGTCTCAATCAACTATGGGTGTTAGCAATTGACTGAGTTGTTATGGGACAGGTCTCAACTCTCCCATGGAGCATGAGTAACTGGAGTAAGGGGTTGCATTAATCTGTGGATTATGGATTTCCAGCATGAGCTCCTGGTGGGATAGCCATTTGTTATTTGCATGAGATCGTTAAGTTATGGATTCAATTGCTTACTTGATTTATTTCAATCTTGACAAATAAAACGCACGGATGATTGTTGGGGGAATCCACCCAGGAGGGCGGGATAAAATAAAATAAAAAATGGTAGGTGCATCAGTGAATGACTTCTTTGTGTTGTTAGTGGCTTCTGTTGTGTAACTCTTTGTAACCTAGCATGGGAGGTTTATACATATATGCACCAGGTTAAGATTGACTATGTAAATCTCAAGGAAAGATCTTAAATTGGAAAATGATAAAGTCTTGAGCATACCTTACTAATAATTTGCAAACTAGTTGTCTCGTTCTTCAAACTAATCTCCACTTTCACTTCACCATCACTATTCTCGGCTCTACTCTGTTTTTCGCTTGACACAAAATCAGCAAAAGCAAACTTATCACTTAAGTGAAGGCCAAAGAATAGGCGAAAGTATATAGAATTCAAACACAGTTTGAGCTTTCAATGCAGCGTACTGGAGGTAGTCTGAGCTGCGGCAGGAAGCATGATTCCTTGCTCAACACTCGTCCTCCATTAAATTTGCATTTAAGTAGATAGATTACTTTCCACACACCAAAGTCACATATTAGCTCAACCATATTGTGAATTGACTCCACTCAATTGACTCTGAAATGATTAGAAACGGACCTCGTTCCCCATAAACGGAAAATCGCTTCTGCTGGAAACGATTTGTTTCGTAAGAAATGGTTTCATTGTTTTAGAAACGGGAATGGGCATAGAAAACGACCTTTTTCTTCTTGTCCTTGTTTGTACTATGTTTCTTCAAAAAACCGCCAACCCCCATCACGTTTCTGGTAACAATGTGAGAAAGTACCATAATAGATCACGGTCGAGGAAGGAAAGGATTGAATGGAGTTTTTGGCTATGACTGTTACCAGCCTACTAGTTTAGCTTCGTCAAGGGATATCTCGTGACCTTGTCAATACAATGTAGTGCAAAACATTTGTCCAATCTAGAATATCCCAATCAAACTATCATTCTTAATCATCATAGTGTCTTGTAGAAGATCAAACCTCTTTTCACTGCATATTCCTTTGACCTATTCATGACCTATAGAACTAGGAATCATATGTAGTTACATGCAATAATGTTTTATTGAAATGCAATTGTTAGAATTATTTTAGGAGCCACTATCATTACATGTTATCTTGGCTAGTCGTGTAATTAAACAATACATAGCATATGCCATTGGTTATACTTTTTAAGAATACAATAAAGTATATGTCATTGACATCAATTTACTGCATTATTTAAGGGAGATGCCACATCATTGGCATGGAATTAATACGTGGGAATGGCATTTCCTATCTAGGTATTAATTGATCAAATATGGAATCCGACACATTTTGAACTTGGTTAACATAGCCTGGATGGTGTAAAAAATATAAACGCAATGGATGATCCTTGTGGCTGTATCCATTACTTATTAATAAAAAAGTTGTGTCAACGCAAACAAGCCTTTTCATATATTGATTATCATAAAGCACGTTCAATATTACCATTTATCGTGCATTCTAAAGAGGAATCAGAATCTGTTGCATTAAGTGATACATGCAATTTTATTCTTTGAGAGACTATTGTGTGGGTAATATTGCGAATCATTTCAATAAGTAAACAAGGTAGGTTGCTAAGCAGCAAGTCCCTGCCAAGCTAGAAGTATAGTTAGTTTTACAAGATTATTGAGCTTGATATTGATGTTTAGATGATTGTCGTTTTTTGTTTGCCATTAGTTCTATGAAATGCATTGATGTTTAGATGATTGTCGTTTTTTGCTTGCCATTAGTCCTACGAACTGTATTGAAAAATTTCGGTAAAAATAACATTATTCTTACGAATTGCATTGAAAAGTTTTGGTAAAAATAACTTTGGGTCGCTGCTATGGATTCTTTCAGAATAGGCCGAAGCACATTGACTTATATTAAGAGAAATAAACAATTGAAATTGCTTGATCTAGTCAATATAAATATAGTTGCAAAAAGCTAGTCAACAATTGAAAATAGAAAGCCTGACCAAAAGTGCAAATATATCAACTTTGATGTTTATATCATTGCACGGATTGCATAGAAGTTTCAGATAGACAATAAGAATAGTTAAGAGTATATAAATCATTTTATTTCCTCTAAGTGTATTTAGATACGCGGTCAAAACCAGCCTTCTTAGCTTGTTACTTATTATAATGTTTTATTTGTGTACATCATTGAATCCTTTGGCAAGATATAAGGGCTTAAAAAAAGATTAGTATCCAATTTTGTCACTTATGCTCTTTTACACATTCAATAAGTCATATGTTTTTGTGTGGTTGTTGATCTAGTTGCCTAAAGCATTTACTTTTTACTTGCACCATGTGACTAAAGCATTTACTCTTTGCTTGCACCATGTGACTAGATCTTTTGCTCATTCAATAAGTCATATGTTTTCTTGCTTATTGATGTTGCACCATGTGACTAAAGCATTTACTCTTTGCTTGCACCATGTGACTAGATCTTTTGCACATTCAATAAGTCATATGTTTTTTAGGTTATTGATCTAGTTGCCTAAAGAATTTACTCTTTGCTTGCACATGTGACTAAAGCATTTACTCTTTGCTTGCACCATGTGATAGCAAGAGCATATATAACTTCATCTTGATTCTATTCTATTCTTCATATTCTTCATCTTGATTCCATTTTTCATCTTGATTCTATTTTATTCTTCAACTTAGTAGTAATCTAGGCATTTATGATTGAAGCACGTCAGCCATTAAAACCTCATAAATCTATGTGTTTGTTCATAAATGAATTGCACTTCTATGCATTTAAACATTTGAAGGAAATTGGACTTTTATTTTAAAGAATGGAGCATGCCTACCCAGGCTCCCATTACCCACTAAAATCTCAATAATCTACGTGTTTAATGTAACACTAAACGAATTGAAAAATAGTCCAGAAATTGCACTCCCTTTAAAGCTCTTAATAGATCTAGCGTCAGATTACTTACAAAAAGGATACCAGAATCCTTAAGTATTCCACCGCCTCCTGATTCATAGTTCACTCCTGCCTTCACTAAAATCTCTCATGGTGCCAAGTACGGCGGTGAAAATTCCTCTGATCCCAATAATTGACCCAGAATATCAGGGATGGTTCTGCCATTAGTATATAATCAGCCATTAGGCAGGCCACTAGAAGCAGCGAAATCTACTCCATTAGGTGCATTATCAACCTTCGAAAAAGAGAAAATATAGTTATTGTTTCCTGCATCCACCAGAGAGTGCCCAAAAATGAAGTTGTTGAACCAGTTTGTGACTGGCACATCTGAGATTTGTAAGTAATACTGGTCATGAAAATACAATGTACCCATGCAAATCATTTTCTTATAATTGCACCAACCATTGATAGAGAGAATCAGATCAGCCAGGCTTGGTACTAAGAATCAAAAAAACCTGTTGTTGACAGATTAGTAGTCCAGTCCATCTATATATAACAAGAAGGAATTCAATACAATAGCATGAATATTAAAAATGCAGGAATTCAATACACTGGTATGAATATTAAAAATTCTAAAGCATTTAAGAGGATAACATGGGTCAGTTCTTGAAGGTGGTGCATGCCAGACTAGACTAGTATCTATTGGCATTGCTCTGGTTATGACATAAATACTTATCTGGGCTTGTTTGTCTGGAAATGAAATATTCATTTTATATTTTGGCAAATCTGGTGGATTGGCTTTACGATGGAACTGTAAACAAATCATATATTTATGACTAGCAAATCATGGACTTTGAAAGCCTGACATAAGGATACTAAATGGGCAATTTTAGATGCATAAGCGACACCTGTTTAAAGCAAACGCATTGAGAGAAGTTAGCTGTTAATCAAGTTGCAGATGAGAATGCTTTTATAAAATTACAACGCTGAGGCAGAAGTTGGTTGGCATTTTGAAATTTCAATTGGGTTCGTTGCAGCCATTATTGTCACTCGGGAGAAGACCTGCAAATCATTCCAATGATCCATTGGGTTGTGCACTGGTCAATTGAACTTGAGACGCGTGTCTGGGCAGGTTCATGGGTATCCATGCTTCAACCTCTCGCAAATCTCGACAATTGTTCAAAGTTATGCTCCCGTTTTGTCTCAGTTCCTCGTGCAGGCCGTTGGACTTTCATTATTGCTGGATGGCTTCAAAAGAAAATAGCATATATTTATTTTAATATAGAATAATTGAAATATTAATATTTTTTTTCAAATAGAATAATTGAAATATTTTAGAAGAAAATTATAATTATAATTTTTTCCTTATAATTTTGTCTTATTAATAGAACAAAATTGTTTTATTCATATAAAGATTTTTTAAATAGTTTTTGTGGTAAGTCAACATTGTTAACTTGTCATGAGCTTATAATAGAGTTGATTACAAGGATAAATACACTATATTGATGGGTTGTTGTGGCAAAAGCAAACTGGCTAGATTATGGAAGACTTAGTATTTAATCTTGTTAAATTTCTCAAACATCTACACTTTACATTCTTTCAAAAATTCTCAAACAGGTATATACTTGGTCCCAATTTTTAATAAATAAATAACACCACCTACTTTACCAACCGACCATGTTTATGTGATCACTGATATAATAATTTGATACCAACGAGTTTACTGACCAACCATGTCCCTCTAAAAACATTGTTTTGAGCATAGTAGCATAATTTGAGTACGAATACGAATACGGATACGATTCAATACGGAAAAAATACGTAACGAAAAAATCTAGTATGGATAAAATACGGAAGTAGGTTGCTTATAAATTTAAAAACATATGTTTTTCAAATTCCAAAAAAAATAAAAATATACATCAACCATTGAAGATGTTCATGTAACATTGAATATTCATTAAAATCAACTTGAAACGTATTTTAAATTTAAAACACAACATATCATATACCAATGCAACATATGCGATGCCATCGTCCTAATTCCATCACAATGAGAGTTCCTATTTCAAAAAACAAAACATATGTATAAATGCTTTCACATATAAATTTTAAATCCTAAATCAAAATTTCATGCTCATGGACTCAATCTATGAATGTAATTGCATCGCCATCTTCATCACTATCATCGCCAAATCCTTCGACCTCGTCACTACCAATGCCCTCATCTCTAAACATTTCTTCACCGTCTTCATCATCCATGTCACGTGTAGATGTGTTCACACCATCAATACTCCTAGAGTATGATCCCACATTATATGATGTAGCAGGAGGAACCTCTCTTACTCTCTTTGAACTAGATGTGTTCCCCTCCAAAGATCTCATCCACAAGTTTAAGTTGCAATGTATGTTTGCCAAATCTGCCAATTTGTTAGCGGACAATTTGTTTCTCTTCTTGCTATGGATGAACTCATGTGTACTCCAACTCCTCTCGCATGCTGATGCACTACTAACCTATTTTTATACATGAAAGTAAATTGAGTCAAATTATCATAAGATAACAAATCAGAAATATGTTTAAGTGAAAATATACATCAAAATTTAATAATTGATACACAATTTACCTGGCTCAAAACCTTGATTGCAAGCTGTCTCAACTCTGGTGTCTCATAACCATGCATCATCCACCACTTAGCAGGTGTGTTATCTATAGAAACCATATCTCCTACCGCTCGTGTTGTAATAAAAGAATGCCAAGTGCCATTCATATATGTTAAGGATTGTAAGCGAATTTTCTTTTGTATTTCGGGGTTGGGATACATCCTCTCCACAAAAGTATAAAATCGCTCCATGATGGCAGCATCTTTATGTACATGAAAATAGTTAGGTGCTAAGAAAACACCTGCAGTATGCAATGGCCTATGCAACATCGTCCACCTCTTATCCACAATTTCCCATATTTGTTGATATTGTGATTGATCATTATCACATGCATTTGATATTTGTTCCTTTGTTCTATCCATGCATTCATAAACAAATCCCATACATGCAGCATCTGAATCAACCATTCTCAAGACTTTCACAATAGGCTCACAAATAGATACAATTTTATCTGCTGATATCCAAAATGATTGATCGAACATAGTATTCTCTAGCATTTTTCCATGTTCACCCTTTGCAAGGGTATTGTTTGTCCACACTGGATTGCAAACAAGTGATCTCAAGGGTATTGTTTGTCCACTCTGGTGTTAGACGCCTCCATCAATACAAATGTTTACATTCTTGGCAACTCCAATGGATGATAGAAGAGGAAGCTCGAGCTAGAGACCTCTTAATTAGCATGTCTGGAATGGTTATCCGAATGGCCATCGCTTGCGAGAGGAAGGATCAACCTGTTTTATGGGACATAAACCCTACCTTGGGACTCTCCAAAGAGGGCCTACATGCAACCCGGGTGGCATGCATGCAGCCGAATCCCTACCGGTGGTTCGGTATGGTATTAGACAGGCTATCGGTGGAGGAGGTTCCTGGTGGAATGGTGAGGTGAGCTTGTATCTAACACGTGACTGGTGGAGCTAGGCGGTGGCAGAAGGTCGAGTCGGTTAAGACGCATGGCCCGCATGCACACTCCCACACCTATCCTTAGTGCACATGTATTCCAGTTAACAGTCTAATAAATAGAGTAACGACAAGGGAAGAAGCAACGCAATTTCCTACCTTCTGGGTTGCTAGTGAATGAAAGCTCATTGGTTTTTTTGGTTTTTTTTCTTTATCAGTGTTCCAGAGTGGTACATTAATGATCTTCAACTATTAAGAACTTGTGATCATTAAGTGATATAGGGTAGAGGCAATTACTGCTTCCTTCTTGGAGTCGAGAATCTATGATTAGAACCAGAAAGAGAAGAAGAAATTAAAATGAAAGAATGCTAAGCTACTTCCTTAATTCTTAGCTACTATACTGTTAATGCGAAGAAATCAAGAAGAGCCGAACAATCTCATACATTTCCAGCTATCTGTTTAATGCAACGAAATCAAGAAGAGCCGAACAATCTCATGCATTGCCAACTATCTGTTGGTAAAAGCATAGACACTTTCTTATATAAATGGAATTATCTTTTTATTATTAATACGCATAGACACTTGCTTCAGCACAGAGGATCTCTACTTGTCAATAGCAAAGAATCTGGAGTGAATGCGTGCTTTTAGTAGAGGGATCACGTTGGTCGATAATCTGCTACTATCTTAGCTCACAAGTAAGTTTTGTATTCGTTACAGTAATTGTTATTTATTATTGTGTAATAAGCTTGTGTATCCTTCTTCATATAAATGAACAATTGAGAACTAGTGCATATGTAAAGATGTAATTGTAGAATTGTATTATATTTATATGTTAATATGCATTCGATTTCATCATTGTATGGTCAATGATGCAATTAGATTTGTATGTGGTAATCAGATAGAATTAGACTATAGTAATTATCATTGGCCATGGAGGAGAATGGGGAGTCTTGTACCGGCCTGAAGATGCATCAGATCTGCCAACAACAGCCTCTTGTTGGGAACGATATCTAATCTTCACCGCCCTTCAAGAAAATGGAATCGTTGTTGATTGTAAAGATTGTGAGGTTTTGTAGGCGCAGAATCTCTCTGGATTTGATGCGTAGGGACAACGTCATGATGTTGTATCCTTCATTTCTCGTCCTCAACTCTGCATCTTGGAGCATGAAGGGAATTATCATATTCATTGGACGATCAATACCAGGACTAGCTATCAATGCAAGAGCAACTGCTGGCGGTAGAGCATACCAGACTCTAAGGCATGTAAAAATGATAGTGACGTCTTGGCAACCACGATTCAAGAGAACATGAAACATTTTTTCCACTCCATGGATGGTTAGAAGCCGTCATTGGAGATTTGGATGCGAGACAAGAACTCCCTTAATGTACACTAGACGGTAGTTGAGCCACGTCTGAAGCAGAAGCTGTTTAAAGAACATAAGAGGGATTGGAGGAATAGTTGACGGTGTTTGGAGCTTCTTGGAGGAAACAATGGTACATACTATGAGTTTGACAGGGATGCATGCTATGGAAAAACCATGGCCGTAAGAGAAGAAAAGAAATACTAGCACCAGGAAGCTATTGTAGTCTTACTATTGGCTATTGCAGTTTTACTATTAAAGAAGGACTATAATGAGAAGGATGAAGAGATTGCTCATGAAATCAAACCATACATATCTCTTAACACATGCCATCTTCTCTTCATCTCCTGTAGTAATTTAGACTTGGACCTGGCATCATGAAGACGTACTTCAAAATTCCAAGTTTGACCTGGCATCATGAAGAGGTACTTCGAAATTCCAAGTTTGAGTTGAGATTATTTTGATTTCTAGAGTTTGAGCTTACACAACAACAGTTGATTGAAGTATTCAAAGCGATCCATATCTCCAAGTCTTCTTCTCTTCATCTCCTGCAGCAATTCAGACTTGGACCTGGCAGCATGAAGAAGTACCTGGAGGCTGGACTTTCCAAGATTGAGCCTCTCTAACAACAGTTATTGGACCTGGAAGCATGAAGAAGTACCTAGAGGCTGGACTTTCCAAGTTTGAGCCTCTACAACAACAGTTATTGAAGTATTCAATGTGTACCAACCCTGTTAGCAACTTTGTGACCTCAGTTCCAAGGACCATTGATCTGAAGTATGTCACTGCTAGGTTGTATGGATGCATGGCTTGCACATGTCACTGCCATGGTTGTATGGCTGCATGGCTTGCACACATGTCCATCATGGAAGATCCCAACAGCCAAGATCCCAGCAGCCACAGAAACATGCAATGTGTGACGGTGTGACCATGGCATAGTAAGAAAAGATCCCAGCAGCCACAGCAACTTGCAACATGTGACGGTGTGACCATGGCAAAGTAAGAAAATTAAAACAAACCATGGCAAAGTAAGAAAATTAAAACAAAACAATCTGAGTAATTAAAGTGCGAACATTTAATGTTTGTTAACTAATGTTAAATAGCACCCAACATTAGTTCAATCGATTGAGAGTGAAAGACAATTATATATTTTCACCATAGTTTTAGCGTTTATGGCCTCGAGACCAAATAAGGCCTCAAATCACTTCATTGGTCAACATATTATAAAAAAGTTGTTTATTTATTTTTGGTCGAAACATTAATAAAAATAATAATATAAAACAAGCTGTTAGATAGAAACATTGGATAAAAGATTTATAAATATGTTGGTTTGCGTGTAAGTTAATTGAATGGACGGCAAGGCCAATCATAGAGTCCCTACAGCCAAGAGGACAGGGACTAATAAGATCAAAATAAGTAATGTATTTTGAGGCTCTGTAGTTCAATAAGTAATGTAAACAAGTGCTGCACGGCAGCCTATACCTGCCGAATTTGGCAGGTTAAATCGTAATTCGGCAGATAAATGGTAGGTCAGATCAGTTCACAGGAGTTGGAGAAAACAATCTAATAGAATATTGTGATGGTACTTCAACTTTGGATTTTGGACTTCACCATGACATTTTAATTAGCATTGCCTTAGAGACTACCACCATCCCATCCTGAAATCTTGCAAGAATAGTAATAAGGTGTAACTATAACCACATACAGATTTCACTTATGATGCTTGTGGAAGCAACATGGAGAACATAGATAAGTGTCTGAATTTCCCATTATAATTTTTAAATGGAAAATGGCACCACACCAACTATCCCTTTCATGCTCTCACAAATGCCATCGAGTGCAGCATATGCACACAACCTGTAGTATTACGTGGAGTGTTTGATCAAAGCCACGACTAATTTTTCATGTTGCAAAAATACTATAGTGTATTCATAGGAAAATGTTTAGAAACAAGAAAAGTTCCTTCTTATATAGTGTTATCTATGTTAGTTCTTGGTTAATCGGAGTAAGCGCATTGCCGAAATGTGGTTTGAGCCAGGAGTTTGGATCAGTGCCTAGTTGAGTTTGGATCAACACGTCGAATCTTAAATGAAACGTTAATTCTCTCATGGCCTTCAGATCGGGTTCCTCTCTAATCCAAGTGTAATGCTTTGTCTATCCTTAATTTGGTCACACTCCAAAGACATACGTGAAGGCCCAGAGCTATGTATTTCTAGGTAAAGGCCCAATCCATTTGAACCCGGCAATGTACTAGCACAATATTCCAGCGTTCAAAGAGCAGTCACCTCAGCTTAATCTCTTTACTTTCATGCAAATTGGATTTAAGAAAAATGGTAATGCTTTGGGTGAAGAATATTCAAATTTTGAGCATATTACAAGCACTTTTGAAGGTGGAATTCAACAGACAATAGGTTGTTGGAGCAATTGCGATACCGTATTGGAATGTCAAGGAACAGGGAAAGCCTTGTATGGAGGCCATTATTGTCCAATATTTTTAGGTGTGTCATTCATATTGCCTGAGCTATTAAACATTGTTGACCTTGAAATGTTCATATATCAAGGATGGACTTAGCATTGTCCTGATTTGTTAGCTATGAAAGTTCAATATAGGAACCATATAGAATATAGAAAATAAAGGACTCATTGTAAATATAACAACCATCAATGGAAAATATCATATAAAAAATAGTGATGGATACCATAGAATACATAGTAATGGATACTCTAATAAGGTGGCTTGTGGTGCTTCATTAACAGCCTAATCAACATCTTTTACCTCTGTGACTGATGTAGTTTATGGACATATAGGATTTGTTGCTCCTTGGATATAGGAAGGTGCTAGCTTTGGAGCTGTAAGATAGATGTAACCTTGACCGCTACCCTTGGATTTGCTTCTCTGGCATTTGGTGATTATGTCAATCCTCATTGACTTGTCTATGCTTCTATCTATGGCGGTGGCTTAGCTTAGACCTTTGGTTCTACAACCCATGCTGCTAGCTTTGATCTATGTATATCTCTCTATATCAATTATTAACCAATTTAATCAAGATCAACATTTGTTTCGATGAGAAAAGGTGAAAAGGTCAAGAAGTATAATGTCTACCAGTGATGATCATTTGCTTTGATCACAGAATGCAGAAGAAGATAGATTTTGTACCGGCTAAAGTGACATCTGGGGCTAGCAGGATGCTCTAGCAGTTACTCGGCATGCTTGCATTCGAAATTTGCATTTGTATACAGATGATATTTGCATTTGCAACTGAGACATGTCCAACAATAGCAAAGAAGAAATACCATTTTGAGTGGCCAACCTAGCTCTGGACATCAAATACAGTGTTTGCTCTCATGCCGGAGTGGATGAAAAAATGTTCAAATGCTTGTTTTAAGCCTAGGGATATACGATTTTCTTTCTGATTCGAGATGGTGGCGGTTAGGCGGTGCCAGTATGCCGGTGGTGGTGGAAACCCCAGAAGTCGGGGCACTAATATGCCATAGATGTCAGTACATCAATACATTAATGAAATTTTTTCAGGCTGTTAGAACATTAACCTGAAGAGCTATGGAAAATATTAGAAGAAATCTATGAAAAACTTAGGATAAACTAGCAAAGCCGGCAATAACGGTTCAAAGTGATTGACCAATCAGAAAATACATAAATCTATTTTAAATTAAAAATAAATAAACAAAAGCAAAGTGCAATGTAAAACTTAAGATAATATATAATAAAAAAATTGGTCAAAACAACGATTAATATGCAGTCAACACATATCGAATATAAGATACCTGCACCTTTCGACAGGTATAATAACATTAAAATAATATTATAAAAGTAAGTATGAAAGTATCAATTGAAAATAAATCATGAGTGTAAATATGTAAACATTTAATCTTACCAACTATATGCCATACATTCTTATCTCATTTCATAGTAGTTTTATCTCATCAATAAAAGGCACAAGATAAACATCAATGTTTTCAACGTGATGCTTTCCTGGAACAATGAGACTCAGCATAAGGTGATACTTTTTAACACTTATCCATGGGGGAATATTGTAAACAATCAATCCAACTGGCTGAATAATATTATTTGAGCTCAAGAAATAGAATGGACACACACTATATATTGCAATCCCAAGCGTGATGCTCTGGGGTTCATCTTTGAATTTTCTTAGCCATTTTTCCTCTGTGTTTCAATGCTTTGGAGTCAGTTGAAATTCACATGAATACATTTTTAATCTTGTTCTTTGCATGCAGTCCATCAATTATGCAAGTGAATTTCAAGGAAACATTCGTTGAAGTCTATGTATAATTGGCATGTGTCGTAAAACCTTAGTTGGTACTGTTGGACCTTGTGTATCTGTACTATATCTCTTCTCTTTACATACAGTACATTCTACCTTGTTTTGATATTTATCTCTGTATAAAATGGAATCATGTATACATGAATGAATTTGGTTATATTCAATCGCCAACTTAGCCAACAACTAATGCACCTCTCTGCAAATTGACGGCAACACATTCTCCTCAAAAAATATTTTGGTTTTTAGTTCCCTGTAAGGTTGCAAAAACGTATGTCAATTGAATGTTTGACTTATGATGAACATGTTTTAGTATGTCAATCTATATTATGAATATTTATAAACGAATTACTTCCACCAATTGTCAATGCATTGTAAGAAATAGATTTCAACTCACTTCAGTAAGGTGGTGAATCCTTTGTCTGACCAACCAAATAGTGACTTGATTTCTACTAATGTTAGTGTGCATGCCAGTTTTGAGGTTCTACTTGCACCCGATTTGAGCATGGGTGTCTTTTATGCTTACTTGATGGAGTCTTTTAGGTTGTTATCATTAACATTATATCAGTGGTAACTACTCCTTCTGTCATCGTTATTGCCAGCCATATGATCATTGTTTTCATCATTGTTTCCATTCCCAAATAAACTTGTAAGCATTTCATTCAATCCTTCTTCATGCAATGCATTTTCACTATCATGATCACCATCATTAAGGATAGGTGGCATGTCATCATCGTATGCTAATCTCATCAGTTGTTCAAATTTCCCAGGTGGTAGAATTCTCTTTAATTATGATATTTTCTCCTTGGTAATGTTTAAAGGATTGTTTGGATCATCCTATCCAAATCTTAGTATCCTAGTTCTATCTTTTGTATTAGTAGTCATTCTTTCATCATCGTCATCTTCTACCAATCAACAAATGAAACCATTATTTAATGTTTGGCAACAATTGGATAAATCATAAACGTACCAATTTCAAAGAAATATAATCAAATATGAATTACCAAATTAAAATATAAAAGGTGTGAACATATATACATCAATTTAATAATGGAACATTATTTTATAGACTGCATTATTTATACAATGATTTGAATAAAACACAATTTTGACAACATTGTTTATGAAACATAAATCTACACTCATTTATTATTATTTGGTTTTTTTCCCTAGTGAACATCCTTAGGGTGACCTTGTTCTTCCCTTTTCTTTCATGTAGGAGTGTGTTTTAAGAAGGGTTAATTAATCAATAACGCATCCCCAGTGGAAAGGTCCCTAATAGCTTCAACCATTATCATTCTATTGACATCTATTTTCATATCCCCATCTTTATCATTTATAGCCTCAACAATTTGACAATTCAGTCTTACAGTAGGGTGTGTTCCCTTACTACTATTTAATAAATCCTACAATATTTTTATGTGTATTGTTGAGATTACAACATCATGAGTCACTCTCTAGTCTTGTGAGTAATATCAAGCCCTACAAATATCCTCATATGATTAAGTTGGTGATGTTGTAAAGCTTGTGAGTAATATCAAGCTGAGTCTTCTGAGTAATATCGAGATAGTAGACTTGTGAGTAATATCAAGTTCTACAAATATCCTCATGTTGTGAGGTGGTGTACTTTACTGTGTAAATTGGACATACTATGTGATTTATGGCTAGTCATGGTCAACAGGTGCTACAAGTCTCCTTTAGGGATTAGCTACCCCTAGAGCGATTTGCTTTGGCATGTGACTATATGACCCAAGGTAATACATATGATCATAGGTTCATAAACAATCTTATGAGTATGATATGATATAGAATTAACGAAAACACATATGAACTATGCAGAGAAAATTAATATGAGCACAGAGATGGAGAGAAAATTCGAATTGCCCATGTATGCCACCAAGTGAACTAGAATCGATAAGACATTAGTTGAGTCTTAGTTATGATATAAAAAATCAATTAATTAAAGAATCAACTACTTAATTTATGTAAGTGGTTGTTGAAAATGACACTGATGGAGTTACATTCAGTTATGTTCAATTACATTCAGTTTTTTTTCATTTACATTCAGTTTTTTTTTTCATTTACATTCAATTTTGTTCAGTTGCATTCGGTTATGTTCAGTTGCATTCAATTCTATTCAATTACATTCAGTTACGTTCAGTTGCATTCAGTTCCATTCATTTACATGCAATTCCATTTAGTTCAGTTCAGTTCAATTAGTTAACGGCTCAGTTAGAGACAGTTAAACTCGGTGAATTGATGGAGGGCACATATCTTCATTGTGGGAGTTAAGTATGAAGTGTCAACTTGGCACCTAGTCTATGGGGGGTGCATGGTTGAAGATGAGATAGCATTCTCAGTGTTAACAAGTTATGGAAGCATGCAAATATTTTCTACCTCCTTTCTATGACGGAATTTGGCTTGTTATTAAAGTGTTATGCACTTGGAAAGACATTAGAGGAAATTTCAACTCAAAATGGGCCTTTTAACTTTTATTCAAATTCCATGTCATCATGTGTTAGCCAATGAAATTGCTTTAAATTTGAAANACACGGTATTCCATTTGATCTCTCCCCTCTTGTGCTCTCTGATCAAGCAATATTCTATTGTGTTGTAATCATTATCTATCGATTATCAATCATACTCTAATATTTTTTGTTGGGTTTTCTATCCTCCAAACCAGTGGAGGTTTTTCCCAGTGTATACCATGTGTTCTATGGTTTGATTTATTTATGTCTTTGGATTATTGATGAGATCTATCTACACTGTAATTTTGGGTTAAAATTTTAAAGTTCAAATTTCTTCATGTCTTCTCAAACACTAACATGCATGCACGTCCATCTATATACATAAGATGACCTCTATTCATTTCTTTTCCAATTTCCAATTGGAGACAATGTGTATACATATTCAAATTTAGACCATATGCTAACATGATAGGCATAGATTATGCTAACCTTCTCCATTCACCAGTGTAATATGATGGACCATAATATGGATTAATATCCTAGTGGTTTGTTGTAAATTGTTTCTATTTTTAAATCCCACATCTACATTTTCAACAATAAAGAGGCCTATATTCACTCCATGAATATTGGACGGTGGTATCATGTAGTTGTAACCCCAAAATTTGAACACCACGTACACTCTAGGTAGTTGTTGATCACTAGGCCAAGCACAATATCATCTCCATCACATTCCTTTTAATAGGGTATGAAGTCCACCTTCCCCTTGTCTTTAAGCAAATTATGCATCTTTAAACAGATTCTTGTTTTGTTACTTTTTTTAATAATTTCTCATCTTCTGAGCCGGTATATTGGCACGTATTTTTGTTAGATGTATCATATGATAAATGATCATCTCCCTATAGGATGGAATTCTGTGATCCACGATACTTTAAACCAAGAAATTTATCCTACAAGCATCCATTAAGAAAAAAATAATTATTTAAATAATATAAATCAATTTTTAAAAGAAGTATACAGGTTTTTTATATCAAATTGGAAAATTCCATACCACAATTCTTATTGGATTTGAATCAATTGTAGGAGGCATACTACCCACTGGAAGCTCATCATCTATGTAATTTTTGTGTATAATCGTTCGTTTGAATTGTTTCTTTCCATGACATTTAGAAGATCCAGAACCAATATTTTTCTCAAGTATGCATCCCATGTGCTATAGTCTTAGACAACCTCTTCTTTAGTGCAATTATTTGTCGTGTTTGGAGGATCTATTGTGATATCCTCTTCCACCCACCCTATTCTTCGTGACTTAACAGTTTAGGTCCACGCCCACGTACATATGTTTTTTTCATTTGCTAGTTGAATGATTAGGTTGTGCACTTTCTCCAATATCCATCTGAAATAATCAACAACATGCATTAATTTATTTCAAGGTTGGATAATAAACTATAAATTTTAGTAATATTGTGAAAAAGAATGGACGTATCACAAAATGGTTCATAATTTAAGTCAAAATTTTATTATTTAATGTCCTATGACATCCATTGTGTCCTTATTTGATATGACACGATCTGTTGCCATGGCCTCATCTAGCCCCTATAATAAACAACATAATCAATGATGCTTAGTACACCAATTATATCATTTCAACCAATATGATATCCAACACAAAACCTCACGTTACTCATATATTTGACATGTTGATATCATGTTTTGGATTTGAAAAAAACAACAACATAGTTTATATAACTTTATCTTGTCTATGTTGTAGCATTTGTGAATTCATAAACACCATCCTCCTTTGGTTGACGTTGCTTTGTCTTATTAACTTTATTGTATATGCATATTTTGTATCTGATTCTATGGCCACCCACTTTCCTCTCGTTGATTTAGTAGGTATACATCATCCATGTCATTTGTCCATGGCCTCCTATGGATATTGTAATACACAACAATGGCATTAGTCACATAACACTTATTCACCAAGAGAATGTTGTTGATATTATCTTGTTAATATGCACAATGTTCATGGTCCATGCAAGGGAGGGGATCCATATCATCGTCATTATTTCAACTGACTAAAACACTATTGAAGAGGTCATGTGTGGTGGTATGAGTAGTTATGATTATCCGTGAAGGCCTAAAATCCTCCTATAAGAGGCCTCCTATAGGGCCTAACATAATTGTTTCTTCATACGACAATGTATATAGCCTCATGAGCTATGTTCCTATTGTCAAAACATCCAATTTTCAATATGTAAGTTGTAGGTTACTAATCACAAATCCCTCTAAAAACATTTATGTTTATGTTTGTAGTTTAGATTTCTTAGGGCATAGTCTAATCTTATGAAACCAAACATGTCCAAAAGGGCATGCGTGTCTCATTTCCACGTGTCAAACACAGACACACTAATAGAGTATGTCGGACATAAATTTTCAGTGTCCCCCTATTTAGGACACGCATATCCCACGCTGTCACCAACGTGTCCTCATTCCAGGACACATTTTGCACTGAACAAATGCCCAAAATTGCTTTAAATCAAAATTTTCACTTTCTTTTTATCATTTGCAAGTGTGGAGAGGGCTCTAAAGTGTGTTTTTTTTGCAAGTGAAGAAGATTTGTAGGATTTAAGTGTGTAATTACTAATGTTAAATGTGCAGTGATTTTGATTTCTATTCAATATTTGTAAAAAATTGGATCTATATGTCTATATTTTTAATATATATAATTTTTAAAATATATATATATACATAACGTGTCCTACATGTCCTGATTCCGGGGGTCACTATGTCCCTGTCAGACACTCGAATCCTTGTTTCCTTCATGTCCCGTGTCCCCGTGTCAGGTGAATTAGTTCTAATCCCTTATATAATTTTTTTTATTACAAAGAATAAATGTTGAAAGATGTTCTATGTGATGCATGCAGAATATCCTCCAATAGGTACACATCATGCATGATTATAGGTGCTAAATTGGGCTCAATTTCCACACCATTTAGCGCCTGAAGATGATCGAATTTTTTGCCAATATTCATCTCTAATGGCACCCAATTCATTAAGTATATGAAAGCAAATAACTAATTGATTGGATCCTTGTTGACGGTGGGAAGAGATGTTGAGGAACCCCTTCCCCCTGTTATGGATTTCACTCAATAACAATTGATTTATGGGTGTGATTCAACCTCTAACAATCACGCAATAAATTTTTGCATGTCATCCCCCCCGTACGAGAGATGAAAATCAAACCCATGTCCATCCTTTTCGTACTACTGTTGTTTACAACAATTAGAGACAAGGGACAAAAACGTTCAGATCAAAGAGAAGGTATTTTACACATTCTGGAGGAAAACAATTCACCCTAGAATGCCAAAAAATGTCAATCAACAGAGGGAAATGAGCAAAGGCATCTGATTCTTGCTAGAATGAGAAACTAAAAGAGGCAATGGCTTCTATATTGGGAGTACAAGACGTGAAGAAACTAGAAGGTATGGGCTTGTTTATTCTTTCCAAATATGTGGAAGAATGATCTACTAATGGAACTAAAATAGTCCAATCAAACCAACCCTATCAAAGGGAATCGATTGATTCCACATCAATTGTTGGAACGTGCAAAAGGTCAAGGATAAAATCAATCACAATATCCTTTAGGAATGTGGAACAGGAAGTAGATACATCCAATTTCCCAACCACTCTTGGGATACATACTTCTTCCATCACCAGTAAATGTTATGTATCTTGCATTGGTACATACAAAACCAATGTAGAATATGATGTTGTCTTTGGGAATATCATAATCACAGATTTCAGGAAAGTGTCCATGTGTAGGTTGAAGGAATCATGCCTTGAATGCTTCCAAGAGTATCTACATCTTCCTTTCTCAAAGATACCCACACATCTTCAAAAAGAAGTCGTCCATGAAATGGAGACTAAATTCGGGACAGGCTGGTTAGTAAAGTAGATAAAAAAACAAATGACTCAAGAGTGCAAGAGATTTTGTTGCAACCAAACAAAAAATATAAAAGAAATTCCTCTCGAGATAAGGAACAAAATAAGGGAAATTGATGTAAGTGTGAAAGTATGGAAAGAGCTCGTGAAAGCATATGATAGAGAAAATGCATAGAGGAATTTTGGTGAGGAGAGAACATACGTATTTGAATTTGGTCATAATTTTATTTCAAATTCATTAAACGATTTTTATATTTTACTAATGCATAATTAAATTGAATTAGTCTATTCATCAATACAAGGCCTTGAAGGCCAAGCTTGTCAAAATTTCGTGCCACATATCATAAAAGGAAAACAGGTTTAGAATCCTTAATATGCAAATTTGTAAGTATATTTAATTTCTGAAATGATATATA
>LPNX010541829.1:512295-538810 GCA_001517045.1 Pseudotsuga menziesii
CCATTATCCTTCACAATTTGAATTCGATATGGTGCAAGCCAAAAACTGGTCTGATGTTGTCATCTTGATGGAGAATAAGGTATCATTAGGTGAATTTGAATAACTTATATGGACATTTCATGTTAATATGTAAATTTGAATTTCTTGTGTTGAGTTGTTTCTTTATGTGTAGCTTGAGTTCTTTTGTGCTCCCATTGGTCACACCACCCTTATAAATCACCAACCTTTCACTATGATCAAGTCTCTGTAAATCAATATCCAATCATGGCTTCATCTAGTCCTATTCCAAAAACCTAGGCCAAAGGAGAGATGCAAGACCATATAATACTTAAACCATAAACAAAAAACCATATATGTGTTGCAGTTTGACAATGCATAAACAGTAAATATAGAGTCAAAGGAAAGAGTACAGCAAGCCACCAATGATAATACACAAGTATAGTGAGCCTCAAAGAACAAGACACGCATCATAACAATCCTCCAAGGACAAGACACAAGCCATAGTAAACCTCCAAGGACAAGACATCAGGATGAAATACCCTCGTAACTTCCATTTGTAGTCTTAACTTCAAACTTTTCATAATCTATTCCATAATGTCTCCATCAATTGAGCATACAATTAGATATTGCGCATACCCTATTCTTTGTTGGCATGCAAAGACCATCCATAACTTAAAGTTTGAGATGGCTCCAAGGATTGAAAATGTGTCTAGAATAGACCATATTTATATTGTCATATACTTGTTTGTGATGTTACTCCTTGTCCCTAGATATGGTACCTCCAAACACTTGATGATGGGTTTCTTTGATTGTGCTATCAGACAAACTAGCAGACCAGTTTCCAATAAGCACATGTAGAGTGTGATGCTCCTCACTAGAAACAACCCCTGTAATTTTTAAACTGGCCGATATCCTTCTCACTACTAAATCTTATTGAGTGAATAAGTGACTGAGGTTGTCCATAAGACACAAGTTTGTTTCTATTTGGTAAGTACTTGGATTATTGTTGTTGTAGATTATGTTTCATTTCCTGACTTCACCCTCGTTAGACTGAGTTAGCATATTATATTAAACCATTCATGAGATTGTTCAATCACTGAACTTTGTCCATCAAACTGGGTGTGTGGTGTTTGTTACCACGTTATTCTCAGGTTACCTTGGTTTTGGAATATCATAAACACTTTGATGGCGAATTGTTGTAGTTTACAGTTGATCCTTCTATTTTTTTGTTAGACATTTGGGGTGATGAATATTGTAGGTGACTAGTTTGGTTTAGCTTGTTAAATATAATTTCTAAATGCATCCATAGCGTAATTTGTGTAGAAAAATATGGTAGGTTGCATTCATAAAATGTAGCATGATATAAATAACAACAACCATATATTATCTCATGCATATATTAGATTTTAAAGACATTTAACACAAATATCATACTCAAGCAATATTTTCCAGATCTAAAAGTATAGCTCATAACAACAATTACATGTCTAGAAGTCGTGGTTGCAATGTGTTTTGATGATATACTTCCAATGAAAAGAAGAATACCCTTGATTTGAGCTATTTTCCTCTACAAGATGGAATCGACCTTCTTTCAAGCTATTGCACAATGCACCATATGGAAACTACTGGATACTACAAGGCCAGAGATTATAAAGAAACCAATGCTGCTACAAATTGTATTCTACTCACTCCATACATCTAGCTATTAATGCATCTCAAATATGAGAAAGGGCATTACTTTCTTAACCATAGCATAGAAGACTTCAAAAATAAGAAGGTTGTCAATACATAGTGTACCCCTCCTCATAGGTCCATTCTGCTCTACTTTGGTGAATCAATCTTACCAGAGATTATCTGAACCCATGACCTGCTCAGAGGTATTACACACAACCTATGTTACCGAATCCATCCACCTTGGATGATGCATCCACAAATCCCTCGTATATGGTATAGATACAGATCCAAATTCCCATAGGATACACCTATGAATCACTTTAATAAAAATGTTAGTGTTTATTTCAATATTCAACTGTTCATTGGCTTTTTGGATCCCATGGATTTTAATGTTGGTTGTAAAACCCATGAATAATCTAGCGGAATCCTGACATCGTAATAAGTTAGGCTAGGCTGCTTGGTTTTAAAATCTCACCAAAAAAAGTGAGTGTATTGAGACTTACACACATCCACCACACGTCCATATATTAATTCGTGAGTTAATTTAAACTAGTAATTTCCCTAAAAAGGTGCAATAATACGCCGATAGGTTTTTGTCAAAGGGTGAAATGGTTGAAAAAAAGAAACTAAAATCGAATTGGTGTTATGAGAAAAATCCTCAAAGAAAGTGCATAAACTAAAGCTTTTCCATGTTGTAGACCTAGCCTTATACCATGAGTACCAACACAAACTAGGTACCGGATTTGCAAGGAAGGCCAAGGAAAGGTGAACTTTAAAATCTCAAATATCACAAAGTGCGAGTCAAATATTAAATGAGACAAAGTTAACAAAAAATTAAATATAGTTAGCATTTCCATAAAATTTCTCTTTGACCAAAATAAACCTCTACATTTACCCAAGTCTAAATATTTTAGTTATAATTTTGTACAATTTAAGGTTATACTAGGTTTTAGACCTATTTTTGTATGCCCTCTTAGGTCAAACTAAACCTCTATGTTTATCGAAGTTATGATATAAAAGTCAAATCAAAGGTTTTCTTGTATAAATATTCTAAAAAAAGATTGGGTTTTCGTTAAACCCATTGTCTATATTACCTTGAAAGTCAACCATGCATTGAAATCTACCATAGTTAAAACTATGTATATGATCCATGATATGTCAAACCAAAGTGTTGGCCAAACCAACCATGAGAACCCACCGTAGAGTATTTGCACGATGCGCAAATACAATTTTCAAGATCCATATTATATAAATTGAAAGTTATTCCTACATATGATACACGTGGAATAGTGATTTGAAGTGCGAATAAAAAACAATATAGCGCATTTGTTGAAGAGCTACAAGCAATGAGTTTGGTTGATGGCCATCATCTTATTCAGTTAAGCTTTTTCATGGGTTCCATTTTCATGTGAAAAGGTCGATTCCTTCTCTAAATGATATCCTTTTGCTAAATTCCTGTTCACAATGGACCAAAAAATTCTATATACATCATTCCCACAATACCTTCTAGTCACCCTTTAAGACAATAAGCTTCTTTTATCTATCAAGTTCCAAGCAACATGGCCACTAAATAGGATAAACGTACATAGGCCCTATGTAATCATATTTTAATTTTAAATAGTGGCAATAAACTTACATAAACTACATTATAGAGAAAAAAACAAAATATTCCACAAAATAATCCACAAAACATAATCAGGACACTTGCCTTTCATGGCCGATGCATATGGATACATGGAAATATTCATCACCAATTTAATGTCCCAAATTTGGAACTGGGTCACAATGGCCAAATCCCATTTTCCATATTCATGAAAGTTGTCAAATGGATGCTAAAAGTCAAATAATTGCCAAGGTGGAAAATCACTAGTTTCCTAGGTTGGGGGTGGAAGCCTTGAGATTTGGAATAAGGGAGATAATAAATGATGTTTAGACATCAGAAGGGGATAAATATTTAATAATTGATCTTATTAAATAAATACAAGAGAAAATGGAAGTGGCAATAGAGCATGAAGACACATGGAGACTATGGGGCCCACACTAGCTAGAATTCCTATGTTAAATGGTATCTTTCTCTTGTAATTTTGAATCTATGGGAAGCCTAATGTTTTGGGATGGATTATGAGGTTAATATAATTGTCAATATACTTCATAGGTCAAATTTGGGATGAATTTTAACTTACATGAGAGAGGAATATCCAAATGGGAGTTTCATGGACACCTGGCTCGATTCCCCTTACATTTATGACAGCTATGACACCAATGATGGAGATTCTATGATAGTTATGACCCAAGTCAGATATAAAGGATGACATACTAACATGTCAGTCCTAAATAGAGCATCTGGGAGGTCGAAATTGGGAGTTGGAGAAGGCCAAGAGGCTCCTCCTCAAATTTGGGAGAAGAGGGAAGGTGAAGAGAGAGGCCACATGGCATAGCATGAGCAGCCACACCAATTCAACTTGGATTTGGTTTATGGATGGATTTGGAACCTTAGAAGACCAATAATGTTTATAAAATACAGGGATCAGCCATGAGAAGAAGCATTTGCTCATTTGTGAAATTGTCATTTGTGAATTGTGAGAGCTAGTGGATGACTAGTTTTCTTGCTTAAGCCAATTTCGAGGGTGAAAGATTCCCGTCCTAGTTGGTGTTTGGAAAGGCCACTCAGGTATTTCATGGAGATTTAATGGAGTCTTATTTGTAGGTGTAAGCTACAGTAAATAATTTGGATTCTTCTATTGCAACACTCTCTCTCAACTATTTCCAGTTTTCACACCATATTCATGCCAATGGAGGGATTGCGCTTTGGGTGAGATATTGATCTCTTTGGGGAAGATTATAATGCTAATTATCTTATGTTCTGATGTATATTCTCTGTATTTCATGTTTATAATACTCTCAGGTCGAAATACCCAAAATAATTCTTGTAAAAATGTTGAACAATGAAGAAATAGTGTCATTTCCCCACTATCTTGTTGTGAACCATTGTAATGCTGATGATTTCGAATTGGGAGAGACTTTCATTGTCAATTTATGATTGGAATCAGTTAAATATTATATTTTATTCATTCTCAGAAATTTTCAAGTTTAAATTCCCAAGATTTGTATGTCAAAATGACTTTTAATGAGCAAACAATGACCATTTCCACTCCATTTTGACATATGCCATGGTAATGCTTATTATTTCGAATGGAGGAATGAATATATGATAAATCTATGATGGATGTACTGTAATTAATTTTTATTTCAAGTCTCATTTTCAGTACTTAAGCATTGGAATCCATTTTACTCATTTTTATTGCATTGGGAGAAGATTTGGTGCATTTTCCCCAAGGGTCGAAATTGTGACTTGGGGGTTGTTTTGGAAAGAGTCATAACAGACTGTATAAACTGAACCATGATGCATATGAGACTTTTAAAAGGTCCCTTGCACATACCCAGCCTCTGTTCATAAATTCAAGTGACTTTGGGATCATTTGTGAAGCCATTTCCGGCAATTACCCAGGGGGAATTGGAGCCCCAATTTGCTAGTAAAGACTCCTACTTTGAACAAAACATTAAACAAGTTTGAAGAAGTAATTTGGAGGTAAAAAAACATAAATTAGAATTATATTTAAGTTATATTATCATTCATGTACCTTCAGAGAAAATTTGGAAGCATTTGGGTCAATTTGGAGGTCTAGACATCAAAACTAGTCAAGAGCCAAAATTGTGAAAAAATTGGAAAATTGGGCATTTTAATAAAAATTCCAAAAAGGGGACATTACAACCAACCCATCCATCATGAAAGTTTTCATTCTTGAAATGAATTTCTTTATAGTGATCATTCATTTTTGTAGCAAACCCAAACATTCATTAGGTTTCCATAGAAAAAGAAACAAAGCACTCGTCCACCATTGATTACATTAACTAGTTTAACAACTATAATTAATATGCTTGTCACCATTTTCGTAGAATTCAAGCAATCAAGTATTGGAAAGTACGATTTTGTTTAAAATAAAAATAAAATTATAAATACTTTAATTGTTTGAAAACCTGATCCTAAATGTGTTTTACAAGATTTAATAGAATAGCTAAGGTAGACATATAGAAAACATATCCTTGTAAAAAAGCATCATTGTTAAAAGACATTTTATGGAAAAAAATCCTTGTAAAATTTTGTAATTTCATATTCAATATTGATCGTTCATCATTAGGTTACATATTTGATGATAGAGATCATTTTTGTGTATTTTTTCCCTATAAGGTAACCCTCTTTTAGAGACGGAATTATATGAAGGATATGGTGGAGTTTGAGAGAGATTGTGAGATATTGAAGAGGAGGTTGCAACAGATGGGTTGCAGGTTGTATCTTTTCATTTTGTGGATGGAATAAAAATGAAGGACTGGCTATTTCTCAGTGTATATAGCCCATATTGAGTGAACCACATATATTCTTGTCTCTCTTGTACTGTACTTTTATGTGTTTTATTTCCACATTTATTTTATTTTATTGCTTTGTTGTCCTATTTCTACATAGAATCTTCCTAGAAAAGTTAGTTACAATGACCAAAACAAGCAGATCCTAATATGAGCTTCTATAAATTGTTGCTAGGTTAACAAGAATACATAATATGAAGTCTTAAATTTTTTCAATAAGCATCTAAGAGAATGTATCGTTTCTTGGAATTGTTAATTGAAATGGAAAATATAGTTTCCTAATCCAAGTCTAAGGATACCATAAGGGATCAAGGACAAGATATTTGGTTGCCACTGGCCCACTAATTTGATAATTTTTTTCTTACCTCATCTTATGTGTCTATCTCAGCTAAGAATGATATCTTCAATCACACTTGGTACATTAGTTTGACAATATCCTTCTTTTCTAAGGAAAAACTCATGGGATCCCCTTTTATTTCCTAAAATATCCATATGGAGGGCCGCTTAAAAACCCACCACAACAGGGAGTAGTATCCTCAATGGATCTAATTGAAGTTGGACCTATGGACTATGGCCTACCTCTAAACAATATTGCTTTGGTAGATGGTTCAATTGATTGATCCAGCCCTTGTTATTTTAATTTGGAGGGGTGTTTATAGCCGTGGAGAAACACACTCGGTGTACAAGGAGTCCAAATAGTTCTATTGGTATCAATTACTAAGATAGTGGATCTGGAAAAGAGTTGTGTACATTACTCATGCTCTTAGCCCCGTCCTTGTCAAATCTCCTTGAGATGTCTATGATTTCCATTCAACTATATTTCTTCCCTAGAGCAAGTCAAAGCTAACCATAGCCCCTATGTAATGGCCTTTTAACCCTAAATGGAGATAACATATTGACATAAGTTCATTTGGTAGCCAATATATTCCTAATAAATGGGTGGGTGTTAGGAACTTAGACAATAGATTTGCATGAGAATTTGTACATAACTCACACTCTTACCCCCATCATTATCCAATGTTTTGAAGGCATCTATGATTTCCATGTAAATATAGTCATAGTAAATACGGATCGTTCATCAATAGGTCACCATATCTAATGGTAGAGATTATGTTCGTGTCTTTTTTCCCTAGAAGTTAACCATATTTTAGAGAAGGAATTATATTAAGGCTGGGTGGAGTTTGAGAGATACTTTTGAGAGATGAATAGGAGGTTGCAACATATGTGTTGCAAGTTGTATCTCTTCATTTTGTTGGACATGATAAAAAGAAGGACTGGTTGTTTCTCTGTGGATGTAGCCAATATCGAGTGATCCACGCATGTGGGTGTCTCTCTTATATTGTTCTCTTATATGTTTTATTTATGCTTTTGTTTTATTTTATTGCTATGTTATCTTATTGATATCATAGAATATTTCTAGTAAAGGTAGTTACAATGACCAAAACAAGCACATCCAAATATGAGCTTCTATAAATTGGTTTTAGATTAATAAGAAAACATGATATGAAGTCTTCAATCTTTTCAATAAGCATCCTATTGAATGTGTTTTTTCTTGGAATTGTTAATTGAAACACAAAATATATTTTCTTGATCCAAGTCTAAGGATACCATAAGGGACAAAGGACAAGATATTTGGTTTTCGCTTGCCCACTGATTTGATAATGTCTTTCTTACCTCATCTTATGTGTCTATCTCAAATAAGCATGAGATCTTCAATCACACTTGGTCCATTATTTTGACGATCTCATTATTTTCTAAGGAAAATATCATGAGATCCCCTTGTATTCCCTAAAATATTCAAATGGAGAGCCGCTCAACAACCCACTACAATATGGAATAGTATCCCTGAGGGATCCAATTGAAGTTGGACCTCTAAACTATGGCATACTTATCAACAATATGCCTTTGGTAGATTGTTTAATGGATTAAGTTCTTTTAATTTGGTGGGGTGTTTATAGTCATCGAGAAACACACTTAATGGAAAAAGAGTCAAAATAGTTATATTGGTATCAATTACTAAGGTAGTGGATATGCATAAGAGTTGTGTACATGAATCATGCTCTTAGCCCCATCTTTGTCAAACGTCTTTGAGATGTCTATGATTTTGATGTAACTAAAGTTCTTCCCTAGAGCAAGTCAAAGCTAACCATAGCTCCCATGTAATGGCTTTTTAAACCTAAATGGAGATAGCATATTAACATAAGTTCATTTGGTAGCCAATATGTTTCCAATGAAATTGGTGGGTGTTAGGCACCGAGAAAAAATATTTGCATGAGAATTGTGTGCATAACTCGCACTCTTAGCTTCGTCATGGTCTAATGAAGGAATCTATGATTTCCAAGTAAATATATTTTTCCCTCAAAACAAGTAAAGCTATCATATCCCACCAATAATGGTCTTTTTAGGGCCTAAATGGTAACAATACATTTACATAAGTCCATGCAATAATCAATATGCCATTGATGCAAAAGTTAATGAATTCAACTTCAACTTAATAAATCAGTTTTATTATCTCTTTATCACATCCTAATATTTATTATTATTCAATAATTCATTTCATTTTAATTAATATTTAGTACCTTAAGACATTGTTATTGTTAAAATTATATTGATTTATATAAAAATTATACATATACCATTTTATTCTTTATATTAAAAATATATGATTTTTACTTTGTATTACATATCAATGGTAAATAAATAAATGTCATTTTGATATAACCTCTTTTTTTACCATGGATGGTCCTTCAATCTAACAATACAATAATGCTTAAAATAATATATATTTGTGTTTATTAAAAATAAATCTTATATGTTAAAATCAAATAAAACGATGAAGGTTGTCACCAAATGCTTTGATAACATCTTAAGATTCCTGATAAAAATGTTATGTGAGTACAAGCTAAGGATAAAATGAGTCTATTATTAAAATTTTGCAAATATGATACCTAATATATTGCCATGTACCAGGAAATGATGAAGACTTTCTAGTTTACACGGGCTCTGCTTCCTTTTGAACATAGAATATACAAATGATTTTTTATGCAACAAATAACTCCATGCAACAGAGATGGATTTGTCTGAACTTATTTGATTTCCGTTGAAACTTTTCAAAACCATCGGTAAAGTACTCGGTATGACAATGCTTAAATATTGCAACTAAGTATTAAGTTAGAAAATTTAGTAGACGTTCATGTTGCGACCTAGATTTTTTCCATCAAAAAGGGTTTGGTACAAAGATCGGGATAAATGTAATCCAATTTCCTACAATTGGGTAATGAAAGGATGCAAGTTTTATTTTTGCATGTTATTTTTGTGTCTTTGTAGCTCTTTAAATGAAGAAAGCAGTTGATAGAAACTTTGTCAACACAACATAGAAATAACATCCGATGATGTGATGGGATGAAACCTAAATACCACGTAAACACCTCTTAGTTTTCTAGTGGAAGGTAGCAGAATGAATCTTGTAAGTGTCTATAGATGATTGCCACAATAAAGCGCCTCACGAAAAACAAATCAAAGGGAAACTTCATGGACATGGAAAAAATGATGCCTTTTTCCAATAGTATCGAGACAAAAGAGTTCGGGGTTTCATCAGCGGAAAGTGAAGTGGAGAAGATGTGGTGGATTCTTATTTCATAAAGTGGTGAGATCATGGAAAATTTCTATTCGATGGAGGGACAGTGAAACACATAGAGATTCAACAATTCAATTGTCCATCTCTCATAGAAACACCTTCATGGAGTTATTTTATACCCTAGTAGTTCCTCCATACCTAGAGGTTTTGAGGGTCTCAGTTATCCTTTTGGGAAATATGGAAGCAAATGCATTGACCTTGTGTTTCAGTTACTATCCTGTGATACCGACGACCATCCTCGACTTAATATCAGTCGACACGAATATGACATAGTGGAGAACACTTTATTGGGGAATAATAACGACACAATGATAATTATTAACGACAATCTGTGGGAGGATAGATGTAATATTCCAGGTACCTACTCTCCATTTTGGTGGTTTGTTTATGATTTTCATATCTGTATGGATACACACACCAATCTCACGCATTGGGAGCACTACAATGAAAGTTTAAATGGGCCAGATTTTCAACCACACTAGCTTCTCTGTGGAGATGATTGGTACCACTTTTCATCTCCAAAAATAGCATCGTCGTGCTTTTTCCAAACCACTCTTGAAACGCCAACTAGAATCATCATAATCGACAATCTACAGATAAATCTGGTTGTCCTACGACAGGGTGTTAAATGGGATGTCGACCCCAAGAAAAATAAACTCTATGAAGATTGTTTGAAGGGTAACGGAACTTGTGGTTATGAAATTTCGGAAAGGACAATGTTTCTTTGCTACTATCCTGAAGCTGCCTCCAAAGGTATTGGAACTCAAACGATTTGAAGTTATCCGACCTTAATCCTCAATGCAATCTTATAAACTCAAACGATTTATGGAAAATTTTATCCTTGGAATTCTCAATTTTAGTCGTTAATTTTTGGTGTATTAATTTATAAAATCCCTTTAATGATCTTAAAACAAATATAAATTATCTTCCAAATATTTAGTAGTGGATTTTTCTACTTATCATTGGTTTGAATTGATATATGTTTAGTTTCAATTTGAGAGTTTAATTTTGCAAGTTCTTCATAATTCTTATTTCCAACATAGTTTTATCCATGGCAATTAAAACTGGAACAACTCATCAACATGGAAAATAGATACACGCATCCTTCTGCATGGATTCATGTGGAACAATTCTCAATGTTTATGTTTCCTTTGTATCAGCGACAGTAATAAATTGTTAGAATTCAGAGAATTGATGTACAACATGACAGTTATGGGTTGCGATATGAAATAATTTACTATCCCTTGATAGATAATATAGGTAAAACTCGACAAATTGTAAGAAAATCCAAGCTACCAATAATTTAATGATAGTTTTCTAGCCTTAATCCTCAATGCAATCTTACAAACTCAAACGAGAAGACAAGCTTTTCATGCATATATGTCTCTAAAAACCTAATTCTGGTCAATAGAAACGATGTGGGCATTTCATTCTAAAAATAAGCTAACATGGGATTGTACTATATTACGATATGAAAAAAAACTATCAGCGAGGAGAAAAAGACTGGCAGACAAGAAACTTCACCAACACGCCAGAAATGAGCAAAATGCATGAGTCAATTGTTTTATTGGATGAAGGGATGATGAAGTGAACAATGTTTCTAAAACCCCACTCGAAGAAATAATTCCTAATGAGGTAAATAATCAATTCCAAGTCATCACCCAATTCATACCTCAAGAGTCCAAACATACCATGTAGCGCGCCCACATTGAAATCCAAAGTAAGATTCTACACGGAGATACAATAACATGCAGTATACGTTGTATAACATTACATACCTCACTATATATATACATACATATACATACATACATACATACATAACAACACTAAAGAAGAATGTCTTAATGACAAATGCAAGTATCGAGAGTTACTTAAAGAACGATGGAAAGTATAAAAGTAAGCATCCAGGGGAGCATCCAGAGGTTTAAAAGCAATGCCATTTATTTGAGAATGTCAAAAGGAAATACTCTTGAACATGTTGGAAACTCAATGCAAACTATGTGTTGTTCCTTCGAGCAATGTGGTCGATTAAAGGAAGTGGTTTGAAAAATTATGACAGACTTGCAAATTTGGTTGGATGCATTTTAAAATTGTTCATCAGGAATATGAGAGAGATTGAAACACTTTTTTATATTATCTTTAGTCATACAAGTTTCATGCTAGAATTGCTGATCAACCAAAGTTTTGTTGAGCATGCGGTCTCTTTCAATGTGGTAGAGGCATTTTATATATTCATCACTTCTAGGATTTCATGGGGATTCATCAGGTTTTCTTGTTGGAGTGAATAAATAAATTGATGCGTTCAATGCCTGAGTATGTGAGAGACAAGTGCCTACGAATGTGCCCAAATATCATCTTTATGTTTGCAAAAAAGAAATTGAAGGGATCGATGAACTCAAAGGAAAAATCAACATATCATTTTCATTATGAGAGAATAAAGTATTCATGGATTAATTTCAGTGAAATACTAAACATAGTCTCTCAAGTCCTGAAGGAATTGAATGCATGAATTCTTTACATGGGGTGTAGTCATAGGACTTTTAACATTTATTGTACTTTGTCCTCATCCGTTCTTA
Organism: Pseudotsuga menziesii; assembly: GCA_001517045.1. Classification (NCBI taxonomy): domain Eukaryota; kingdom Viridiplantae; phylum Streptophyta; class Pinopsida; order Pinales; family Pinaceae; genus Pseudotsuga; species Pseudotsuga menziesii. The sequence goes on from LPNX010541829.1 coordinate 524,608, forward strand.
TTGTAGCATAAGGATCTAGTCTCATTGACATGGTTTTTCTATGCCTCTAGTCCACTACATGCATTTGTTGTAATTGTGTTGAACATGAGACAATGGTGGTGAAGCCATGGCATTTTGGCACTTTAAATTCAATTCAGAATTGAATCATACATTGTTATAGCATAAATTTGTTGACGGCATGAGATTGAGGTATGATCCAGTTTGTCTTATATATTTGGTGAATGTGTAAGTGGATGTAATCAAAGTCAACCTTGTATATGGGGATGGGTTTTTTTCCAGGATGGAACCATTTTTTATGGTACTCTCTACATATGCCATTTTTATTCAAAGAAACTCATAATTTGTTTTGAGGAAGTCATAGTGGGCTCTTACTCAATATTTGTGTTGCTTTGTATGATGGATTGTTTGTTAGGTGCAATGAATTTTGAAAAAGATCCACAAACCAGGAATACACTAATGCAGCATCCAAATTGGATTTGCTAGAATCGAAACAAACTAATGGCATATTAACATTGGCACGTGAAGGAAGTGATCTAGTGGCCTTTCTTGATGAGATCAATAATTTGGAAGCTAACAACAGTATTCAAGAACACATAGATGTTGTGTATGAGCTGGAGAGCAAGATGACGCTGAACAAGGTTATATAGTCCCTAGAAGATGAAATTGGGTGGAAGGTGCAAACAAAAAATAAAATTGAGTCTGCTAATGAGAAGGGTAGTGTTGATTAGAAGGTTTCATTTAAACAAGGTGAAGTAATTGTAGACATTGGATTAAATTCTGAAGCGACCTCAGAATCTGATATAGCAGAATTTAAATAATAAACCAAACTCGAAACCTAAACTTGAATCCATTATGTAGATGAGCCTCCTGAGTTATGCTTCATGAATAGGTTGAAAACACTCGTAACAAGTTTCTTCACCACCAAAGTAGGGAGCTTAGGAATCACATGGATAGAACTCAAATGGTTCCGACCTATAAATGAAGCATCACCTCAACCAATAAGCAGAAATAAACCACTTGCGAAAGGAATGATCAGTAGAACATCCATTCACCGAAATGATTGTTAGGTAATGTGAAGAGGTAGAGGGGTGTGTGGGAAGTGTCCCATGAATCCTTAAATGCAATTGCTTATGACACAAATTCATGAAGAAAGGATATGTAATAATGTGGGTCTTAAACTTAGGGGATGGAGGTATAAACAATATTCCTGTCATTTTTAATGTATTTCCCTTGATCCAATGTGATTCCTCTTTTTGCTTAGTTGTCTGCTAGGCTATTTAATCATGTCAAAACATCGAATCCCTACACCTGTTAAAAGGTATGAATAATTCTCTGGATGTGTTGCATGCTTCTCTTGATATGTGTATCACTTGGTGGGTGCTTCTCTCATAATTATCTAAGAATGATCATTGAGTTGCCTATGAATGTGAGTGTCCTTATTCATTTTTTACTTGCTATTAAAAATCCATTCCATAATGCTTGAATTTCAACTTGGTTATTTGTTGCGACTCCAATGTTCAAACGTATGAAAGCTCCTTATTTCATTCGGGATCATATAGCATCATTGGCCTTCCCTTAATATAGAAATTTTATTAAAATTGAAATATTATAATAAATTTTAAATCTTAGTTTTATTAATGAAAAATATCTTTCATATATTTAAGTAAAAAATAAAATAAACAATGTTAAAATTATACTCAAAGTTGATAAATTTTATAATAAAATAGGTAATTAAATTTCTTGAATAATATTTTAAATTGAACTAAATTGTGAAATTATGATATAAACAAGATTGAAAATTAACATAACGTTATTTCAATCTTTTTTTTAATAACATAAAACCTAATTTTATCAAATTTCATATTTATTGTATTTTAATTATTTATATTTTGATATTTTATTTTATACTATGTTTAAATATAAAATTGACATTCTAAAAAGTAATTAATATGATTTTCTTTATTTATTTAATAAACTTTATTCATCTTTTAAAAAAAAATAACATTAACATTTAATGTACAAAAACATTAATATCCCTTATATATAGTATTGCTGATTAATATGTATTTTTTCCCGTATTTCTGGTCGAATATAAATTTCTAAAACAATCCACTTATATATTCATGAAAAAAAAGAATCCACATATCTCAGAGATGCAAATCATAATTAACCTCGATATTAACCAATGCAAGAACGTAATTAAAAGATCACATTTTTACATATACACTTACATTTTTCTTTGTAGAAAAGCGATAGTAGTCAAAGTTATAACTGGGATTGAATTACGCAAATCCTTTAAACTCATTCATAATTTTTAATATGTAAGATTGATCACATAAGTCATTATACATCAAATTCATGATATAACTATATTCACATTTTAAAAATTATCAAATTAATTAAAAAACATTCTTTTATTATAATGTTAGTTTATCTAGTCTGCACGGGTGTGGTTTATTGTGGGTTCCGTTGTTATAAAGTCATTTGTTGTAAATTGAAGATCACAAAATCAATCCCACCCAAGATCTTGGTATCTATCTTTATGTGGGAAAAGTTAAAAATAATAATAATAAATTAATTTATATAAATTATGAATTGAGATAAATCCATACAAATTGGTGTTTATCATAAAAAATAATAAAATAAAAATTTAGTGTTTATCATAAAAAAATTAATAAAAATACTTATAAAAGACATCTATACAAAACCTCAAATACAGTAACCAATCACGATCCACAATTGTAGTCGCGGCCCGCGGGTCGGCACTGGGCAGGCCTTTTTCTCTCTGGCTAAACTTAGAGCTAAAGTTAGCGGTGAATCTTCGAGCAAAGAATCATTATCATTTCTCACGCTAATCGATAATCTTTGGAAAAAAATTCTTTATGTCATTTAAATGTAGCGGAGATAAGATAGATCTTGGGAGCGTAGCTAAATTTGTTTGTCTCAAATAGACTGATGGTATTTTCTGGCAGTGGTATATTGTATATTGTAAGCTATAAGCAGTGGTTTATTTTCTGGCAGTGGTGCACATGGAGTATTTGGTATATTGTAAGCTATGGGGAAAGAAAGGGAGCTATTGATATATTGTAAGCTTTGGTATATTGTAAGCTATGGGGGAGAAAAACGCCTACAACGTGTGTGCATGAAGTATTTGGTATATTGTAAGCTATGGGGAAAGAAAGGGAGCTATTGATATATTGTAAGCTTTGGGGAAGTGTAGCCCCAAGGGTTAGCTCAATTGGTAAGACGTGCGTACACTCTCTTGGTTCGAGGGGAGGTCACGGGTTCAAGCCTTGAGTTCTCTGGGGTTAGGCCTTCTGCTAAGATGGCCGGCGGTTTACCACCTCTACCATCCACGAATGTGAGGAAGTATTGTTAGGTTTCCTGTGGATCTTTCCATCTGGAAAAAAAAACTATGGGGAAATGTAAGCTATGGGGAGAAAAACGCCTACAACGTAATTATGTATATGGCTCAAAGTAGCTTGAACGCTGCAACCTATAAAAAAAAAGTCAATTCACTAAAAGCACCATGGAAGTAGACTTCGAGATAGATAGAAATTTAGGCAAGTAACATTGAGATGTGTGTATATCATTTATGTGTCTTCATTAAATTTATGAATGTTTTTTGTGTTCTCCAAATGAATTGTTTTAAAATAAGATGCAACCACCCTTGAACCCATGACTGAAAGGACAAAATGTAAGCCTATAACCCACCTTTATGAAGCAAAAGTAAGGTGGTATTTTTATACGATTTGGGTTGTTTCTATAAAGTGTTTTTTTAAAATTAATATCGATTAACTTTTATATATAAGTAATAATAGCATGCCATATAAATAATTATATCATAAAAGAGTGGGATTATAATATAATAGTAAGGTTATAACTATGAATTAGATTGAATTAGTTATTATTTATAAACATTAAGTATTAAGTATAATATTAATTATATAATTAAAAATATATATATTAAATTTTATTGAGGTTTTATTTTGAAATTTTTCTAAAAATATTTTTATATTACTTGTACCTGTCATTTCTTGTTGTATCTGGATCCTCGGTTTTCAAAAACATGTCAGATCTATATTCAATTTGTATATGTATCTGTATTTGAGGCCAGATCCTGGTAACTTAGAACACAACCCTTTTTCTTGTAGACTGAGTTTAGGCAGAGATAAATGGTATCATTCTCTGGTAGTGCGCCCTCCCAGTTGTGGAACCATTCACCAAGTGTACCCTCCTTTTAGTGGCTCAATATCCCAAATATGGTTGCACCCTCCATAGTACATACTGGAAATTCCTTTGAAACTCATATATGAATATAAAGTGAAAACCCAAATCGCTGCAATGGAACCTGGTTGGGAAATCTGAGACGATTCATTCTCAATCAATGGCTAGGATAGATCGTCTTGGTATCGAAACCATTGACCTCCTCCTGGGGTTTTGTCCAAGAGAAGTTTGAAGCTCAAGAGTTATAAATCTTGAAATGCAAATGACAAGAATAAGAGAATGAATTCTCATCTCCCTTTTTATAATTTTTCTCCCCCTCTTAGTGACTTTTCAACATCTCTTAGATGTTTCTTCATTTAACATTTTATAAAGTGACTTTATGGAGAAATCTCCATCATTCCACCTTTTAATTTCAAATTGAGCACTTTATTATTTAACCTTTTATTTTCACTCACTTTATCATAAAATGACTTTTATAAAGTCACTTTAAATAAATTAATTAATGATGTCACTTAATAAAGTCATTTTAGCCTAGGTGACAATAGTAATTCATTCATTCATTTTTTCGTTGACTATAGTCCACGGGAACTGGATGAGCTAATGAGTCGCTCATGGTGACTATTCGAAAAGGGACATTACATAGATGGAGTGTGACCTAATGTCACTTCAGCCAAACTTCCACAAGCTTCTTCGGCGTGTCTTGACCTCCAAGGGGAGAGCCCTTATTACGTCTATAGGTGCCTTTGAACCAAAATCAAATATTTCTATGCAAATCGAGTTAGTGACTAGTTCCTTCAATAATAAGATAATCATTTACCATTCACCAATGTATATGAGACTAGCATAAGCATGTCCACCACTAATAGATAATGTGTAATCAATCAACTAGACACTAGAACTAGTAATAAGTAATACACGTCAAACATGAGATATCATTCATCAAACAATAATTATGCACGACCAATAAGTGAATAAGTCCTATATTAACAATAGTCTTGTAATATAATTAGATTTAACCTTCAAACAATATCATCCATAGAGGCCTATTATAACAGCCTTTCATTCAATAGTAATAATTCACCAGTTATATACAGTGATCTATAGCAATAAGTATTACACTTGGATCAAAAGAAAAGCTCCATCCATTGAATTAAATGATATTTAGACCCTACAATTGTGATAGACAATGAGCAAGTTTTAATGCAATTCAATATAATCATGTAGTATTAACAAACCACGTAATATTGACGAGTTAACCTTCAAAAACTAGACTGTCACGTACCATACAAAACAATGACAATTCCATCCCTTTATCAAATAGTAACTATGTTCTTATTTATAAGTGTCACCCAATATTGTCCAATCTTTTGGAGTATTCCTTATGTGCTTTCTTGTGGAAGGTTTAGGAAAGAAATGGGATCAATAGGTTTGTTAACACCCAAAAATGGTTAACTACCTCATCTACCCCATTTCATGGCTCATTCGTCCATTTACCTACCATATTTCCCTGAAAATCCCACTAAAAGCCTCCAAAAGGCCATAAAACCATCTAAAAAGGCTCTAAAAGGCCTAAAATGCCTCCAAAAGGCCCAAAAACCCCTTTTTCCTCCAAAAATAACCAAAATTCCTCCAAAAATAGCAAAAATCCCCAAAAGGGAAGAAAAGGAATAAAAATAATGAGGAAAAAGGAGAAAAACCCTAAAAGGGCCAAAAACCCTAAACAAGCTGCCCTAAACCACATGGTTTCCAAAAACCATGGGCAAGCACTTCACCACTAAAAAACTATAAATAAGTGGTGAAGCCCCCTCATTTCACATCCACAGTCATAGCATCCTTACTCTGCCAAAACATCTCGTGAAACCCTAGCTTACCATCAAGCTATTTCCCTCATTGAGACCCCTTTTGGCCTATTTTCCACCATCGGAGAAGGAGAAGGACCAGCTCGGAGCTCGGAGCCACCGACATCGGACCAGCGCAACGGACTCCACCGACCTCTACATTGGAGGTAACTTTAATAAAAACACCATTACATATTTCGTTATTGTCTTTTACTTCCTGTCATTTACTTTTACTGTCTTAGCTTAGCTTTTTTACTTTCCAGTTTACTTTTTGTTTTATCGAACTGCTACTAAGGATTCCAGATTCCTTAGTAGGTGCTCATCAGCACAAGCTAGGGTGAAAACCCTAGCTACAGTTTTGGCGACTCCGCTGTTTCGTTTTACTGTTACTTTCTTTTCGTACTGTACTTTCGGCTGTCGTTTTCGGCCGCCGGAAGCCGCGTTTTTTCTTTCCGCAACCGCGACCCGATCGCACCTTTCAGGCCCAAATCNGTTGTTGTTGTAGAAGACCTAAAATGATGAATGAAAAGGTTGGAGAAAGGGAAGGTAGGAGAATATAAGGGCTTGGAAAACGAAAGCCAAGAAGGAAGGGACAAGACTAAGTCTTGAAGGATGGAGACCAACGACCTAAGTGGAAAACCGAAGGCTTGAGGAAGGTTGGTTGAGGATAAAGGAGGGTCAAGTTTTGAACATGGTAGGTCGAGGTTGCAAGAAGGGAAGCTAAGGGATAGAAACAGAGGGTTGAGGGTTAAGAAAGGAGGGACAAGGTAAAAATGACAACAATGAGGGTTTGGGGGGTTAGGAAAGGAAGGCCGAGAGCCCAAGGAAGAAGGTCAATCCCTTTGTGTAGCATGTCGAGAGTAAAGGAGGGAGGTAAGGGTAAGTTAGGGTTTATTTTTTAGGTTAATTTTTTGTTTTATAATTTGTTTTTGTTATTTTATGGTTTTTCTAATAATGAAAATAAAGAAATGAAAATACCTAATTAAGTACAAAACTCAATTAAATTGTAGACCTGTTATCTAACCTAAATTAACATGAAATGCAATAATTGCACATGAAGATACAAGAGGATTTTGACAAATTTTGATAACTAGGGTTTTAATGGATGAAACCTTAAACCATAAGCCTAGAGGAGAGGTGACCATCCTCCCTCTTGGAGTGAATTTATTTTTACTCTAAAATAGGTCTTCTTACAACAACCCAAAGGGTTCATTATGGGAGCCTAATCTAGAGAAAATTTAGAGTCGATCCAAGGCCAAACTAGGGAAACCTCCTCCAAGGATATTTTTCCACCACACAAAGTAGATAGAAGGCATACAAGAAGATAAAAAATGTAGTTCAATGGCCACAATTCAATCATCAATTGGTAAAAACCCACCTACCTTCACCAAGAAAGGCTAAAATAAGGCTTACTAGAGCTTTGTGTTATTCCAACAATTCCTAGCATTCACCATGCATGGTTAAAGCCTTAGACAAGCATCCAAATTTTATCCATAAGCCAAAGAGGAGAAATACTCAAGAGTTGCGCATCACTTTCCAAAATACTAGAAAGGGTAAAAGAGAAACATAATGATTTTATCCCATGAGTTATTTTTTACAAATGAAGTGAGGAGGGCTTATTTGCTCCACTCACACTCACTTTTTACAATTATCCAAGCCTACAATCCAATAAAGTGTCAATGTAAAAATATAACATAAAATATTATAATAACTGGATCACTTGGGGTATTTCCCCCATATTATTTCACATTGGCTTGACTCCAAAGACCCACCCCCTCCCATGCCCCCTCCCTCCCTTCCTGCGCTTAGAAAGTTTTATGCAAGTGTCCATATTCGATGCATTGTGTTATCAATTGGTAATTGTATTGGTTGTAAGGTAAAATTACCTAGGTAGACTCAAACAATATTTAGGACTATAAATTGACCTTTCCAATCTAGAGGGGGATCCCTATATGAGTCTATTTTCCAATGTCACTTCAACAACAAATGATGTATCTAGAACATGGCCAGATCTTATGATAATCAATAGTTTATAATTTTTCGTAGGGACGAGAGGAAAGTAACCATTGGGCGTGGAGTCAAAGGCTAAGTATTAATCAAATATTTTAACAACTAGTTGATGAGTAAATCAAGGTTCAAAGGAAATATACTCACAATTTACATAGATAATGAATCTTAAATAAGCTAGAAGATGAATTAAAAAAATAATTCGTCAAAACAGGGCATCTATCAAGGATGAATCCTATATTGAATTTAGAAGAAATGGTGAAACATTTGAATGTTTATGAACTCAGAGCATCTAACAATGAATGAATTCTAATACATTTATATTCATTCAAATATAAAAGATATACATTAAATGAAAACATAGAAATAATCCAAACACAAGAAAACATACTAAGGAACTGCAACACATGAACCTTTATATGAAAACCTCAAGTACTTCTATATTAAAAATATATTATTAACTTCAAAATTATCTACACATAATAGTTCTTGTTTCTCCCAATCTGAAACCCGCATTACATTGTAAAAATTAAAATTCATATAAATGTTACCAAAAGTAGATCTTGAAAAACTATTACAAACTAAAGAGAACTCATGAAAATTATTTGTCCGCGAATCATAACTTTGCCAATTTTTCATTGCTAGTTGTTAAGTGAAACAAGTAATCTTGAGGAAGTGACCACATGTATTTCTTATCCCTTTATGTCCTTATGATTTGATTTTATTAAAGTATCTCAACAAAATTTGAGCTTTAATGAACTATCATATGTTGGTTGGGTGAGTCACTAGGATGAAAATCAATTGTTAGCATTCAATGCAATTTGTATTTTGTTTTTCCATATCTTTGAACCTCTTTCCATTGAATTTTAGAATGAATTTCATAGTCAACCATTTCCTTCATTAAGACTTCTAATTCCACATAGAGTGCATATGAAATAGGAGGAAAATTTGGTCCAGTCATTTTGAATTGACTGAGGATTTCAAAATCATCTTTTCACTTGTCAACAATTGTCTTTCTCTTTAGCACTTGATCTAAACCTCCAAACTTAGAATGATCAATACGAACTTCAATTAACATATTATGATATTCTTCTTGAGGAATTAGCATTTCCTTATCATCCCAAAATGAAGGAATCCCTTTTTGAAAATGCTGACTAAACATGTTCTTAAAACTTTCCACACTTTGAATCATTTTCTCTATGTTTCCCTCTACATTTCTTACATGAATGTGCTTTCAAATTATTTTCTTGGCCCAAATTATAATATTAGTTCTATCATTTATTCCTAGAGTTTTTAATTTTCAATTAGGTAACATATTCATAAAGCTGAATGTGTTGTGGGTTATTTCTAAATTCCTTTTTTTTCAATGTTTCATTTATGACTTTACATCTATGAAGAGATGCTTTTCTTACATCATTTTTATCAACTATGAAGTTCAAATATTCCCTGAATTTAGTAATATCAACTGCCAATGAATCCCAGATGAGATGTTTTTCTCCTCGTAAAGGAAATTTTCCCTTCACCCATAACGTGAGCTTAGCATTTTTTATTGCAAAAGTTTCTTTCTTTCTGAATCTAATTATTATTTTCATCCTTTTGAACCATTTCCGATTTTAGTTTTTATTTTTTTCTTTCAACTCCTTGATCTCAGCGTCCTTTAAATTAATCTATGACATAGCCTTTGTAAACTCCTCTGTATATGAATCATTCTCTTGATTTGAATATACAGTTACAAATTTTAATAATAATTCATCATTTTCCTTTGTCATTGTTTCTTCTCATTCTCTAATTGCATAACCTTACCTTTATAATTCATCATCTCCTGATAAATAGAATCATTTCGTGTTGTCATGTTGTTAACTCTGTATCTTGTACATATTGAATGTCGAGAATCTTCAACTTCTTTCTGATCACATGAATTGTATTTTCTTTATCATCAAGGAGCCTTTGAATAGGATGTATATCATTAGGGTCTAATCCTAGAGAAATAATATCTAATTGTATCTTTTAAATCTGTGTTTTCCATGCCTTGTTTTTTGCTTTCTCCTGCTTTAACTAACCTTCTAATTTTTTCACCCTTAATTGTAACTTTGAAACATTTAAAGTGGCATGTAAAAGGTCAGTAGTTTGCTGGTGTAAATGAATATTGTCAAGCACAATTATTTATCATAACTGATTTTCACTTCTAACACCTTATCCTCACTTGCAACTTCAATATTCCTAGTTCTATTTTCCATTAGAGAGAATTTGATGTCAAAAATGGGCCTCCTAAGAGATGTACTACAAAAATATAAGATATATTAAAATATTATGAGTTAGGGGTTTTATGGGGTAGGTATATATGACAACTCACCTCCTACACTACTTTTTATGCACAATATAAATAACCATGGTTGAGTTACTTTTCTAAATTGACTATAAATAAAATTAATAAAATAACTCTACAATGATGTGACTAAGATTCATTGTAAATTCCCAAAAATTTATTGTCCTTTAGCATTTATTTGTCTTGAACTTGTAAATAAAATTAAACAAAAATAAATTTAATTTATATGCATAACTAACATATTTTTTTCATATAAATATCATTCATGAATTTAATTTATTTTAAAAGTACAAGATTGTGTGTGTGTGTGTATATATATATATATTAGTTTGACATTATGATATTAAATACAATTGAGTGAATATATAATTTAAAATTAAAAAACATGAAAATGACAATATATTATTTTATAAAAAAATGTGAAAAGACATTTTTATGAATTATGAGTACTTTACTTGAAAATGAGAATAATATTATTTTATGAGAAAGTGAATTGTGAGTACTTTACTTGAAAATAACAATAATATTATTTTATGAGAAAGTGAATTGTGAGTACTTTACTTGAAAATAACAATAATATTATTTTATAAGAAAGTGTGAAATGACTTTTATTGTGAGTACTTCACTTTATGACTTAAAACTACTTGTACCACTACCTTGGTTAACTATGGATTTTCATCCACCATAGAAAATGTGACAAATAAGCATTCTTAACTCATGCAATGCCACCTCAACCATGGGGGATGATGTCATCTACTAGTATGTAATTGGTTGATTTTTATAGTACATTTTGGTCCTTTTGAGGCCCAATTTTGACCTCAAATTCTCTCTAGTGCTTTATCTTTAACAGTAACCAATGAAACTTTGTCCTTTGATATTTTTTGAACCTGTGGAAACATGTTTTTATTTTCTATCTAAAATTGTTTTTCTTTGCTACATATAGTGAAACCAACTCATCTTTAGACTTAAATTGAGAACTTGATTCATCATAATGAACATCTAAATATGAATGTCGTTGAATTTGAATAAAAGGTTGTAGGGGTAAAACATTCTCTTTTGGGTCTACTGAGACTTGTTCTTTTAAGATAACAATGTATTTATCTTGATAAAGCTTTACCCTTTCACTTGAGGATTCCTCATCAATATCCATACTTGTTACTTTTGATATAGTCCTTTTAATATTATATGTCTTGTTTGGAGTCTGAACTGGTATAGCAAAAGAATCTGTTTGAACTATATGAACTTGAGAGTCTTGAGATTTATTAAACTCTTATAACACTTTTTGGTCCTGATCAAAGCTCTGTAAATTGGCAATTTTATCTAATCCTTCAATTGTTTGATGTTCAAAAGTTGCAATTTTGTTTTTTTTACTTCTCTGTGATATAATATGATGAGTATCATATCTAATTTTCTCAGATTCTTGAAAATTCATAGTTGTCAACAAGTTTTCCACTATAGTAAGGCATGATTTACTTTTGAAGACAAATGGTCCAACTTTGGATGAAAACTTGATATCTGGTGCCTTATTGTATTTTGTGAAATGGTTATTTTCTGAAGGAATTCTTTGTCTAACAAACTCAAGAGCAAATATCCATGGAGTTAGAAATTCTAGCAGAATATAAGGTGCATCAATAAATCCATAAACCCTGATGGCAATATGATCCTTGTACAAAAACTAATCTCCTGTTATGGTTTCTAGAGTGTGTTGTAACGTGATTTTCATCTCCTATGAAACCCTTGGAAATTCAGCATTAATAATAAGTCAATATATTATGGGCATGATTATGTTGATAAAATCAAACATGCTAATCTTGTTTGTATTATATGAGATAACTGAACGATCTGAGAAAATTGTTGGATCCTGAAGCTTCAAGTCTGATTAATTACAATATATGAATGCATTTAGAAGATATGTATGGCATTGAAAATGCTTCAAAGTGTGGAAATTCATTAGTTGAGCATGAATTGCCTCAGCTAGGAATTCATCAAACTTAAGGAAGGAAATATGACTTGACTTTAACAGACTGACCTTCATAAGAAACACTAACATGAATTCAATGACAAATTATCATTATCAAGACATAAAATTTGACTCAATAATGAAAAAACCACTTATACATCCTCTTTGAAAATATTTACATCATATGGAAATGACAAACTTTCCACAGTTTGACCAGACTTCAAGAATTTGGAAAGGAATTCATTTTTCATCTTTGAACTACATACTTGGTAAACCCTAATAAATACTTATTTGTTAAACAACATGGTGGTTTGGGGAAATGGTTCAAATAACCCTAATGGCTCTCTAATGACATGAGAATTTACATGACAGAGGATTTTAGACCCATGAGAGGAAATAATTGTTCTTTCGAAATTAAATAGTTAGTTGCACACCAACCAATGAACACAAGAAAATTATAATTTTGTTCCTAACTGAAACGAGAAATCGATGAACTAGAAATTTGCAAAACATCCATGCATTTGGGCTCTAATGAAGATAATATTTATGTAGACTTTGAGACGCTACTAACAGATAATATAGGATCAAAAATGTCTCCTTCCCTATTGACTATTAAATTTTCTTTTTCAGCCATGTATTTTTCAAAGTAAAATAGAAATTGGACTGTGTTCCATAAAAAGAGTCACATTCTTACCTGTTGGAGCGATAATGCAAAGACGAGTCACAGTGTTACCCATTGGAATGATAATGTGAATGGTGTCTTTGTGAAGTCAATGAACCAATTTTGAAAATGGAGGACAGAAAGGATTTACCAAAATAAATATATATTTTAGAATATAACCAAGGAAGTTTTGATACCTCCTACTCCAATCCCAGGAACCAATCACCAAAGAACATGTGACAAGATGGTTTAGGTTTCAGAACCACTTAAGAGAAAAACCTTCGTGCAAGTATCACCTCTGAAATGAGAAAAGAGTCATTGATGTGATAAAGGGAGCCATTGATGTGATAAAAGAGGGTCGTTGATGTATTTTTTATGTTTGAATATTTTTTTAACCAGTTAAACCGTCAAACCTTACAGGAAAGCAATTCACCTGGATGTATTTTTTATGTTTGAATATTTTTTAAACCGACAGAAAATTTGAGGTTTTTATTTAGCTATAGTAGAGTGTTAAACCCTCGTGGTGCGTACCACATCTTCATTATGTCCTCAAATGGTTGTAGTTAACCAAGTGGCCTAGGGTAGGTGGTGGCCAATGAAGAAATTAACTCCAACCACCCACAACCTTATGCCTTTTGTATACCTCATTTATGATATAAACATTAGAGGTTAGATCCACATGTAATATTTTTAGAATTATCTCAATTTGCATCATTTATTTTTATAGAAAAAAAATGTTTATATCAGAAAATAAATACATTTAATTTTGGATAAACAAATTTATTTTATCAAATTTAATTAAAATTCTATATAAACAATTCCACTTCCCTCAATGATTTGAGAGTATGGACTTTCCATACATACCTAGGAAAAACAACCTTACTAAACTTATTTTTGTCAAATTTCAAGGAGAGAACCTGTTAACTTTCAAAATTGTAATGGTGTTTTAAATGAACCATCTCCACCAAGGGCATGTTTATAGAGAGAGAGAAATCTATTTATTCTACGTTTTGGACTTTCCAATGGACCAGAATTCAATAAAAGAAAATTTAGTATAATACAAATTGGAAGTATTCAATTTTTTTTGAATTCATAAATAGATTTAACATTCTCAAATTTACTCAAAAAAAGTTGTACACATAAAATATTTAGACTACACCTGTATATATATATATATATATATA
>LPNX010541829.1:539115-574967 GCA_001517045.1 Pseudotsuga menziesii
CAAAATGGTATATGATGGGTAAGATAAAAACTCAAGACATCAACTTTTTTTTAGATATATGGCTTACTTTGATATGATGTAATATGATTATCATTTCATATCATATTTTGTAATATAAGATATATAATAGAGAAATTAATTATTGCATGAAATAACTAATAACTTTTCCTTCTATTTTTTTTGGCAGAACAAGGATCTTCCAAAATATCCAAATGATCATCATCAAATAGATTGAGATCATGTTGGGTCTAATGTTGAGAATGCAAATGATGCTCATGATGACACATACACAGATGATAGTGAGGTTGGTTTGGATGTAGATGATCATGATCATGATCATGATCATGATGGTGATGGTGATGATGATGATGAGACAATTTCTAGTAGAAGCCAATGACATTCATGATCATATAGGCTGCATCATGAATCATTTTTGATATATTACTATAATGCCTATTGTCATGGTTATTGTCATATGTATCATTTTCACGGCATCCAGGACCATATTATTGAGTTGTATCATTTTGACTTATATTATTTGGACATGACGTATCATATTGACTTGTAACATTTTGTATTCAATAATTTAACATTTATTTATATCATTTGTATATGATGTATTATTTTGACTTATGTCGATTGTTGGACATGTATAATTTTCACATGTTATTAATCTACTGGCATATTTGACTTCCACTTGTTTTAGTTATATATGATGATGATCTTATCAGTATTGACTCATCAATTTTTATATATTGAAAGTGGTTGATGATTTTTGGATGCATATTTATTACATATGATAGTTTTGATTTATTCCTCATGATGGATGTAACGCCCGATATTTTGAATAGGCATGTTTATCAGTCAGACTTATTACACTGTATTTTCTTATTATCTATTGGACTCAGCTAGACTGAGTAAACTATATTTTGGCATGTTAGACCTAATTATATGTTGCTACGATGTGTATGAGGTGACTATGCTTATGTGGATTCTCTTATTATGATGTTATGATGTTATCATTTTCTATTCTTAAGAGAATGCTCTGATTATGATGTTATGTTGTTATCAATTTCTATGCTTATGTGGATGATCTGATTATGATATTATGATGTTACTATGTATATGTGATTACTATGTTGTAGTTATCATCATATTCCTTTGTTTCATAACAAAAATGTATGTTTGATTGTCATTCTTGATACAATGCGATATGTATGATGTGGTACATGGATACTCACCCATGATGTGATCAATTTAATGATTTTTTGCGACGAAAGGAAATGATGTTGATAATATGGACCAATTGTTGATTAAATATTGTTATGAATGTATGTTTGCAAAGTACTAACCCGCAAGGTGCAGGGGCTCTGTAATAGTTGGGCACGTGATATGAAGTGTGATGTAGTACATATCTTGCAGAGATCCTTGATTACCAAAGCTATGATACAATGACACATTCCAATAATCTCGATAGCAGCACAGTATGGTTCGATAGGGTATAGACCCATTATGTTGAGAGGGATGGATGTATTTCCCACCCTATATCACTATGATACCCAAGGTCGTGGGAGGGCACTGACGAGAGACACTCCCCAAGTTGTTGTGATGATGTAGGTCGAATTCTTGTTAGGAGAGGCTAGGTCCACTAGTTAGCCGATGCTACCGCTCTTAGGTTCTATGTGGTCAAGTCAGTATAGCTGGCATCCACTTTGTACTAGTAGAGGAAGGAAGGGGAGGATGGGGACATAGGTTAGGATGGGAGGATATGTCAGTTAGTATTGTTGAGGGTTGGGTATTTTATGATACCTAATTAGTGATGGTAAATACCCATCTTTTTTGACTGGTTAAGTTAATAAGAACATAAAGGTATGATAGTAAATCATAAAAGGGAGTAATTGTTAAATAACTGAGAATGTTAAAGCAATTATATTATATGTGTACACTTGTCATGTTTGTGTGAAGGATTATTAGTATCAGTTAGCATCTATGCGTAGGAAAGATGAGTTATGTTTATAGTACATGTTCAAACTTTGCATGTACTAGACATGCATGCACACCTTGCACATGCACGCTAGTATCAATATACAAATATGTAACATGTCGAATAATCGTATAAATTGTACTAGCCAATAGGATAGCTACGCATTGATCAAGTCAGATAATGGATGTTTAGTTGTTAGGGCATGTGTAAGAATAAGTCAACAAAACTATTTGTTAATTGTATGTAGACATCGTAATAAAAAATTAAGAGAAGTGTTGTCAATATGAAATATCATTGACAAACATTAACCTTGGATAGTTGTATGGTTTAACTAGTAATCGTGATTAATTAAACTAGTAGGTGTACCTTGTTTATTAAGAAAAGTGTACTACATTAGTGTTAGGGTACTTAGCGATTAAACAGATACATATCGATGTTATTAGTTGCAATAAATTATTAATTTATTGTTGTTATTATTATTATTATTATTATTATTATGTTATAATTAAACTACAATGAATTGTCCATTACAAAATTCATGAACGAATCTATCAAAATGTCCAATTACCAAGTTTAATATTATAAAAGTATTGATCGAAAACCTTGTAAAAGTATTATTAGTTTATTGAATGTACCTAATAAGTTAAGATGGGATTCATTAAAATAAATATATTAATAAAAGTACTCTCATGTCAGACAAAGAATCCAAGTTTGGATTTTTGTAAATTAATCAAACCACCACTTCAAATTTGGAAGAGTCGACATGATAACTATTTAATTATTATTCTACTCAACATATTAAATGAAGCATAAGACTAATAATGGATCCATCGCCTCATGAAGGTCCTAAATTGAACGATTCGAGAACCATTAAATGATTGTGCCGAGAGGCGCTCTACAACCCAGTATGGGAGAGATCTTGTAACGTTACGTAACATTATGTAACGTTACATAATGTTCTTTTTATTAATAACAAATATTTTTTTTAATTATAGGCCAAAATAAATGCCGGCCATAAAAACCACCTAATATGGGGAAGATGTTGTAATATTCCTACCTAACAAAACAATAAAAAAGTAAAAATTTAATTATCCATAAAAAAATGGAAGATGTTGTAATATTCCTACCTAACAAAACAATAAAAAAGTAAAAATTTAATTATCCGTAAAAAAATGTGGATCAAGAAAAAAAACACAATATGGGGGAGATGTTGTAATGTTCCTATCTAACAAAATACTAAAGAATAAAAAATTGAATTATCCGCAAAAAAATGTTGGGCTTGCACATGGTTTTAAAACCATGTGCAAGGCCTTCTAAACAACCCATGGTTTTATTGTACATGGTTTAGGAGGGCCTTCGAGATGGTTTCAAAACCATGTGCAAGGCCTCCTAAACAACTCATGGTTTTATTGTACATGGTTTAGGAGGCCCTTGCAAATGGTTTTAAGACCATGTGCAAGGCCTTGCATATGGTTTTAAAACCATGTATGGAGAAATGTTGTAATGTTCGTTCTTAGAAAATAAAAAATAATAAAAAATACTATATGTCGACCATAAATAATATTAAATAATAATAATAATAATAATATATGTGGACCTTAAATAAAAAGATGTGTCTTTTGGTTTGAATCAAATCAATGGATACCTAAGAAGAGATTTGATCCCTCTCGACGCTTGATAGAGCCTAGGATTTGGATCTACGCTGGGGTACATTCAACCCATTAAATTCAACTTAACTATTGCCAATACCATTGAACTGCTTGAGAAAAGAAGTACAAAAGAAATAATATTTTATTTTGAATTAGATTGTAAAACAAGTCATCGTAATGAATGTTTTGGGAAGGAGGTGGAGTAAGCGGGAAGGCTAATGAAGGTAGAAAATGGTATATAGGAAAGAGTTTGAGGATTAGGGAGGGGATTCTTTGTGGAAGTAAGGGGTGAAGGAAAGTTGGATTTTTTTTTAAAGTGGAATTTTTCCGAGGAAGGGGAGAGATGGAGGCTTGGAGGAGGGGGGAAACTCCAAGGAGGAGATGGGAAACACAAAGGGAATTTTCCTATGGAAATTGTGTTATTGATTCATGGAAATGGAAAATTATGGAGGAATTCACTCATTAGAGGAAATTTCAACTCAAAATGGGCCTCCTAAGGAAAATTAATAAAATAATAGTTAAAATAATAAAATAATATTTATTAATTTTGGAGGAAGAAAGGAAAAACTACTTTTTTTGTTCTTATTTTTTACATATATCTATGTGTTTTTACTCAAATTTTGATCGGAAGAGCTTGTTGGATGCAGAATTAAATTCCGCATCCAACGAGTACCCACTCGGCATACTTTTGATGGGCCCTACTACCCCAAAAACAAGAAATACTTGAAGAAAGAAAACGTGATGATGATGTCATCATCACGTTTTTTCAGGTATTTCTTGTTTTTGGGGTAGCGGGGCCCATCAAAAGTATGCCGAGTGGGTACTCATTGGATGTGGAATTTCCAATGAGCTCTCCCGATCAAAATTTGAGTAAAAACACACGGAGATATGTCGAAAATATGAACAAAAAAAGTAGTTTTTTTATGATAGCTATCCCCAAATTTATATTAAAAAATTGTTTAAGAGGTACCCTTTTTGAATTTTAAAGCATTTTGATTGGCTAATACATGATGACATGGAATTTGTATTATTTTTGGAAGGCCCATTTTAAATCAAAATTTCCTCTAATGAAAGAAAGTTGTTATCGGGATTATCAGTTTGTGGGCTCGGGGGCTAGGAAACCCATTGGTTTCCTAGGGCCATCATGATAAGAGCTGGTTGGCAGGGTGGTTTATTAGTTTGGTCACTAAGGCTTAGTCAAAAGGAATTGCGGGAGCTACATGAACTACCTTCCAAGTATTCTACTTATCCATATTTATTAATAAATGTTAATGTAGAAATAAAACATGGATGAAACATTGCATATGAAACATGAATCCTAGATCTTTGTAATTATTTCATTATGGAAATTTAGATTACTATGATATAAATGCCAATTGCAAAATAAATGAAAATTGTAACAAGATTTTGATGCAAAAAAAAACTCGATTTATTATTAAACTAAGCTCTAAATGAGCCATTGTACATCAAACTTGACCTAGTGAAGATTTGATGATGTATTTTAAGTTTGAAACTCCTACCAACCAGGTAGTGCCTCCATAATTTTAGTGCCAACATTATTGTTTCCAACTCTAGATCACGTGTGTAATATTGCTCCTCATGAGGCTTCAAATTACGAGATGCATAAGCTATTACCCCACCTTCCTGTATTAAAAATGCTCCTAACCCTTGCTTCAAGGCGTAGATGCATACCATGAATTCTTTATCCATGTATGGTACACGTAAGATTGGTTCACTTGTTAGCAATCTCTTTAATTTGGAAAAAGTGGCATCACATTCATTGGTCCATTCATATCGGATTCCCTTTCGCTGCAAGGTGGTGATGGGTTTCACAATCTTGGAGAACCCTTCCATGAATCTGCAGTCATACCCTGCTAATCCCATGAAGCTACGAACCTCATGTGAATTCTTCAAAATTTGCCAATCCTTGTTGGCCTTTACCTTCTCTTGGTCCACTGAGATCCCTTCTCCTGAGATGATATGCCTAATTAGTGAATATCCTTTTGGAAGAAGGAGTACTTTGACAATTTACCATACAGTTTATGTTCCCTTAAGCAAGTCAAGACTAACCGCAAGTGCTCCTCATGCTCTTTTTCATTCTTAGAATATATAAGAATGTCATCTAAGAAGACTTGAACAAAGCAGTCCAAGTACTTTCGGAAGACATTATTTATGAGGCTCGTGAATATCGCTAGAGCATTGGTCAAACCAAATGGTACCACTACTTCGGAAG
Organism: Pseudotsuga menziesii; assembly: GCA_001517045.1. Taxonomy (NCBI): domain Eukaryota; kingdom Viridiplantae; phylum Streptophyta; class Pinopsida; order Pinales; family Pinaceae; genus Pseudotsuga; species Pseudotsuga menziesii. The sequence continues at coordinate 544,982 of LPNX010541829.1, forward strand.
ACATTATTCATGAGACTCGTGAATACTGCTAGAGAATTGGTCAAACCAAATGGTACCAAATGGTACCTAAATCAAGTTTGAAAAGCAGTCTTAGGAATGTTATTTTATTTAATCCTAAGATGGTGATACCCTGACCGCAAATCAATCTTAGAGAAGACTGAAGCACCTTTCATCTGATCAAAGAGGTAATCAATTCTTGGTATAGGATACATGTTCTTCACTATGGATTTGTTCAAATCCCTGTAATCTATGCATAGTCGTAGATATATGTCCTTCTTATTAACAAAGAAAGCTAGTGCTCCCCACAGTGAGATACTAGGTCTAATTAGTCCCAAGTCTAGCAACTCTTTTAACTAGATCTGTAACTCTCGAAGATATGGGGTTTCCATTCTATAAGGATTCTTTAAGATCGGCTCTGTACTGGGTTTTAGTTTGATCGTGAAATCAAGCTCTCTTTCTAGAGGTAATCCTAGAAGTTCCTTTGGAAAGACATTTGAATTCAGATAGTATTGGGTAAAAATTCAAGGAAGGTCCTTTACTGTCGCTCATCGTCTCAACTACAAACAACTCACATCCCTGTCTTAAGCACCTATTAGATTTCATCTCGGATATGAAATGGAGATGTAGCTTCCTCTTCCAACCCTAGATTTTAATTGCTCGACCTTCATCATCATGGCATAAGACTTTCTTTGCATAACAATCCATGAAATCTCGATGGCCTTCTAACCAATCCATGCCAGAAATGAGGTCATAGGTCCCCAAATTGGTGACATAAGCATCCAACTTAGTGGTGCATACTCCTAAGTCAACTTGACATCCCCCTACCTTAAGACCTACTACTTTCTTAACCCATGAAGCCATCTCGACCGATTCAAAATCATTGTGCTCGCAGGATGCCAACCCACATTTATCTAATGCATATGGTGAAATCAAACTATCTGTTGAACCATGATCAAATAAAATTTTAATTTTGGCGTTGTTTACTTTACCCATGGATTCCACTACGGTGAACTGATGTTTGTCCTGGTGGTTATGAACAACTATATGAATCTAATTAGTGTTACCATAATTTCCCATGGATGGTTTTCATCCCCTCTGCCAACTGTTGGTTTGCCCCTTAGAACAATCCCGCTGGAAATGAGGACCTCTGCATCCCCAACAAGAGACATTGGGTGGTGCTTGTATGTTGCTAGGAGGATTCCTATGGGATATGTTCCTTCCCCTGGGTCCTCTAAGACCTCCTGATCCTCTATAGGAACTTCCCTACGTGTGTACTTGGTTCCCATGGGTTGTTGATGAAGCCTACAATACTGAATGAACTGAAGTGTTACCTCTCTAGGTGAATCTGTTACCATAAGGAGGAGGTATGTATTGTCCTCTTCTGAAGTACGGTCATGAGGCCTTCCCTGTAACATACTGATTGGACCCTATCAACTTGATTCCTCCCTTCACATCTGACATATCCTCTGCATAGCGAGCATACTCAACTGCCATAGCAACCGAAGCTAGCTTCCACATCAGTACTAACACCTTGATATTGTAGTTGAGTCAATTCACAAATTGCTCCACCTATCGATCATCTGAGTCCATGTATGGAACATACTTTACTAGTTCCATGAATATAGCTTCATACTCTTCCACCATCATGTTTCCATGTACCAAAGCATGAAAGGCACCTGCCTATTGTTCCCTATAATAAGCTGGAAGATACTTCATGTTGACTAAACAAAAATTCATTTCCATGGACTTTGTTGTAGGATTTCCACTCACATCCTTAAGACATAATGCTATATTGGTGGTGGTCGACAAACTGACCAAAAGCGCTCACTTCATTCCAGTCAGAGACACTTATGATGGGACGGATGTATAAAGGGTATTTATAAATGAGATTATACGTCTTCATGGAATCCTGAAGAAGATAATTTCTGACAGATACCCTAAATTCACTTCCATATTTTGGACAAGAATGCAGTCAGCATTGGGGACACAGCTGAATTTAAGCTCTGCTTATCATCCCGAGACAAATGGACGGATAGAGAGGGTAAATCAAGTGATGGAGGACATGCTTAGGATGTATGCTATGGATCAGCAGACATAGTGGGAAAACTATCTTCCTCTAGTGGAGTTTTCATATAACAACAGTAATCACATCTCCATTGGTATGCCTCCTACATTGGAGGACATGCTTAGGATGTATGCTATGGATTAGCAGACACAGTGGGAAAACTATATTCCTCTAGTGGAGTTTGCATATAACAACAGTAATCACATCTTCATTGGTATGCCTCCATATCAAGCATTGTATGGGAGGCCATGCAGGACTCCACTTAGTTGGGACAGGTTGGAGGATCACGTTTTAATTGGACCTAGGTTGATTCAAGAGATGGAAGACCAAGTGGTACATATTAAGCAGCGGTTAAAGGAAGCACATGATAGACATAAGAGTTATTTTGATGCACACATAGATGATAGAAGTTATGAGGTAGGGGATCATGTATTTATTCGCATCAGATCAAATAAAAGCACCATTCGGTTTGGAAAAGGGACTAATTTTCCATCTCACTTCATAGGGCCATTCGCAATTCTTGAGAGAATCATACCAGTATCTTCTTGTCTTGCACTACCACCCCACTTCCACAATACTCATAATGTATTTCATGTTTTAGTATTACAACATTACATAGCTAATGAGACTCACAAACTTCATTGGAAAGACTTGCAGGTCTAGGATGAGGGAACCTTCACGATCGAACCATTACGTATACTAGATCGTAGGGTTTGATGGCTCCGTAGTCACCACGTGGACCACGTTAAGGTCTAGTGGGACAAGTATAGCCCAATATCTACTACCTGGGAGAACCCGGAGACAATGTGTCAATATTTCCCTCATTATTTTTACCATAATTCGGGATAAAGTTTCCCTAAGGGTGGGTGTATGTAACGCCCCATATTTTTACTACGCATGTTTATCAATTAGACTTATTACACTGTATTTGATTATTATCTATTGGACTCAGCCAGACTGAGTAAACAATATTTTGGCATGTTAGACCTGATTATATGTTTCGTGACTATGTGTATGAGGTGACTATGCTTATGTGGATGCTCAAATTATGATGTTATGATGTTATCATTTTTTATGCTTATGAGAATGCTTTGATTATGTTGTTATGTTATTATCATTTTTTATGCTTATGCAGATGCTCTAATTATGATGTTATGATGTTACTATGCTTATGTGATTACTATGTTGTATTTATCATCGGATTCCTTTATTTCATAACGATAATGTATGTCTGATTGTCAGTCTTGATATGATGTGATATGTATGATGTGGTACATGGATACCCATCGATGATGTGATTGATTTAATGATTTTTGCGACGAAAGCAAATGATGTTGATAATATGGACCAACTATTGATTAAATATTGTTATGAATGTATGTTTGCAAAGTACTAACCCATAAGGTGCAGGGGCTATGTAATAGTCGAGAACATGATATGAAGAGTGATGTAGTACATATCTTTCAGAGAACCTTAATTACCAAAGAGATGATACGATGATACATTCCAATAATCTTGATAGCAGCACAGTATGGTTCGATAGGATATAGACCCAATATGCTAAGAGGGATGGATGTATTTCCCACCCTATGTCACTATGATACACGAGGTCATGGGAGGGTAGTGTTGAGACACGCTCCGCAAATTTTTTTGATGACGATGGTCGGATTCCTGCTAGGAGAGGCTAGGTCTTATAGTTAGTCGACGCTACTGCTCTCAGGTTTTGTGTGGTACAGTCAGTATAGCTGGCATCCAGTTTGTACTAGCAGAGGAAGGAAAGGGAGGATGCAGACGTAGGTTAGCATGGGAGGATATGTTAGTTAGTATTGTTGAGGGATTGGTATTTTATTATACCAAATTAGTGATCATAGGTACCTAGGAAGAAACCCATGAATGAATCTATCAAAATGTCCAATTACCAAGTTTAATATTATAAAAGTGATTGATCGAAAAGCTTGAAAAAGTATTATTAGTTTATCGAATGTATCGAGTAAGTTAATATAGGATTCATTAAAATAAATATGTTAATAAAATTATTGTCATGTCAAACAAAGAATCCAAGTTTGGATTTTTGTAAATTAATCAAACCGCCACCTCAAATTTGGAAGAGTCGACAGGATAAATATTTAATTATTGTTCTACTCAACATAGTAAATGAAGGATAAGACTAATAATGGATCCACTGCCTCATGAAGGTCCTAAATTGAACGATTCAAGAACCATTAAATGATGTACATTCAACCCATTAAATTCAACTTAACTATTCCCAATACCATTGAACTGGTCGAGAAAACAAGTACAAAAGAAATTCTATTTTATTTTGAATTAGATTGTAAAACAAGCCATCGTAATGAATGCCATTGGGAGGGCGGCGGAGTAAGCAGGGAGGCTAATGAATGTAGAAAATGGTATATAGGAAAGAGTTTGAGGATGAGGGAGGGGGTTTTTTCGGGGAGTAAGGGGTGAAGGAAAGTTAGATTTTTTTTTTAAAGTAGAAGTTTTCTGAGGAAGGGGAGAGATGGAAGCTTGGAGGAGCGAAACAACTCCAAGGAGGAGGTGGGAAACTCAAAGGGAATTTGTCTGTAGAAATTGTGCTATTGATTCATGGAAATGATAAATTATGGAGGAATTCACTAAGGAAATTCGCTATCAATATTATTGGTTTGTGGGCTCAGGGGCTAGGAAACCCATTGGTTTCCTAGGGACAACATGATCAGAGCTAGTCGACAGTGTGGTTTATGATTTTGGTCACTAAGTCTTGGTCAAAACAAAGGATTGGTCAAAAGGAATTGTGGGAGCTACATGAACTACCTTCCAGGTATTCGACTTATCCATATTTATTTATAAATTTTAATGTATAAATAAAACATGGATGAAACATTGCATATGAAACATGAATCCTAGATCTTTGTAATTATTTCATTATGGAAATTTAGAAAACTATGATATAAATCCCCATTGCAAAATAGATGAAAACTATAACAAAATTTTGATGCAAAACAAAACTCGATTTATTATTAAATTAAGATTTAAATGAAGCATTGTACATCAAACTTGACCTAGTGACCGATTTAGGGCCCTTAGAGATGGTAGATCACTACAATGGATGTTGTCAAATTCCCTTAAATTATAGATATTTGACTCATTTTTTTTATAGATGTTGATCATGTTATAATATAATTATTTTGTTTTTTTATATATACTGGATGTTGTAGATTCTATTTTCATGGAGATTTAATAAGTATAATGAAGTTGTTAATTTGTATGGATGTTCGTTTCCCTAAAAATTCTTTATAAATGTTATCGTATAAAATATTTCAAATGCATTTATGTGAATTACTATATAATCATATAAGTTATTTAAGAGACGTGATATATTTAACTAATTAAATTGAAATAAACATATTAAATTAATAAATGTAAGCAAAACAAGAAGCATTTTTGGAAGCAAAAAATGAAGCAACAATGGAAGCCAAATCAAAAGAAAAATTGGAAGCCACGCCAAAAGCAAAACTGGAAGCAAAAATAGACATCAAACTAGAAGCCAAACCAAGAGCCAAATTGGAAGCAAAATCGGGAGCCATATTAGAAGTAAAATTGGATGAAAACCTAGATTCCAAACCAGAAGCCAAACTAGAAGTAAAATTGGAAGGCATATCAGAAGAAAAACTAGAAGCAACACGTGGCACTAATCTTGACGCTACTCCTGGCGTAATTTTTGGCGATATTCCTAATAATAAACTCGACACTATTCGTAACGCTAAACCTAGTGTTATTTATGACGCTATTACTGACGTTATTTTTAGTGTTATTCCTGGCAATATTTTTATGGCGCTAAATACGGCTCTAATTCCGTTGCTAATTTTGGCACTAATTCCAGCGTTAAATATAGAAAATCATAAACAATCCATATTGCATTCAATTTTGCACCGAAAAAAATGTATGATTCATCAACTGAAATACACTAAATTCCAACACTATTTTAAACACTAACTAAATTTAATTTTTAATATATATAATATATTTTGTTACAACAATATTTTCATTTTAAACTCAACATGTAACATTCTACTATATTACTCAACATTCCATACCCTACTATATTATCATATGGCACATCATACTATATTACCAAACAATAATGGTTTTCTTGGTTTACAATATTTTCTTATGATGTACCAAGTTGGATTTGTTTACAATATTTCCTTATGATGTACCAAGTTGGATTTGTTATAATATTTCCTTATAATGTACCAAGTAAGCTTTTTGTCTCAAAATATATATATATATATATATAATTTTGATATATATAATGTACTTTGTTATAACAAGTTTAATATATCACTTAAAAGCATAAAACTTACTTAAATTGAGTTTAGAATATAACACTTCATCCCGCCACAACCACTCTAGCCTCCAAACTACTTAGGTTAGATGGTTGTTACAAAATGATGATAATGATAACTCAATGATAATGATATTATATTTATAATATTTTTTTCCATAGCAAAAAATTATAATTCATTATATTGAAAAATGAACCACATTATTCATAGGCCAATAAAGACCATACATATATACCTTTATCATCTTAGATTGATATCATATGAATTCAGTACTATTACTCATATACCTGATACATTTACAAAAATAAGCTAGTGTGTAATCACTTAAATACATAGAAAAGTAGTGCTCAGCAACGACATTTAAAGAGACAATTCTTCTCAATTCTAACAAACTGAAAAAGAGTTAGCTAGGGCGTGGTCTCGGGTCAAGTTCAGTAGATGGTGTCATCTACACCTTCCCACATATTCCAGGTTCTATCTTCTACCTGTAGAACCATCTTTGATAAGTGATCAATTAACCTATTTATTTTACCTAAAAATATATTGATAAGAAATTCCTTGAAATAAACTAGCTAATTTTATGTGTTCTTCATATAAAGGCTTCAAGTTGATATTCTTGGGAGGATTTTTCAACTTTAACCAATCAATAACTAGCAAAGAGTCCCCAAATACTTGGATCTTTTGTACCCCCTTTGAAAGATCCAATAGCACCACAACTTGAGTTTTATCTTTTCAACTCGGTTGTATGTACTCATACCAAGACCTACAGAAAAATCGAACCAGTGTGTGTCAGATAAGAAAATTTTACCCCTTTCTCCACCCATGGATGGTCTTCCTTAGGTGGCACCATCAAAATAAGACCTACAACCTATCTTGTCAATGGTCTCCTCAATAATTCTTCTCTGTTTACAAAGGCCTGTAGATTGCGAAAAATGATCCAAAATGGACAAATTTTTAGAAGTATATACATGTGGAGGAATAGTAATATCATGAAAAATAGCCTTATTCCTGGCCAACCATGCCCCCCAAATCATAAGGACAGGTAGAGACCATAAATTTGAGAAAGCAACATTACTCAGCTATGCATGTAAAGCTCCTTGAAGGCCCATACCATTCCAAATGAATTGCATGCCTTTAACGTGTGCTACATGATTCCACATACTAATTAAATAAGGTCAGAAAACAAAAAAGTGATTGATGGTTTCAAAAGTTGATTTACAAAAGGGGCATCTACTTGGGCCACATCCAAACTTTTTAATCAAATTATCCCAAACAAATACCTTAGACCTTACCATTCAAATCCAACCACAAAAACAATTTAGACTTTAAAGGGAATTGAAACTTCCAAATTAGTTGTGACCACCATTCATGCTCAACAAAAATAATTTAGACTTTAAAAGGAACTGGAAAGTTTCCAAATTAGTTGTGGCCGCCATTCATGCTCAGGTAAATCAACATCTTCCCAGATCACCCTCTGTAACCCAAATTGGGTAAGTAATAACCATCTTTAACATTCCTATACCAAAGCAAGTTGTCTTGACTATCTTTAAGGAATATATGATTGTCATATACCTTAAGTTGTCTTCATTATCTTTAAGGAATATATGATTGTCATATAGATCTTTGATATACATCTCCCATATAATCCAATCATTTGTGACAAAACCCAACTCCTCAAGTGAGCACCACTTTTGTCTCAAGGAAGGAGTATTGTGAAGATCTTGAATTTGATCAAGAAGAGTACACCCTTATCGTTGGAAGTCTATGATATATTGTGCATCCAATCCATGGATCATGGCCAATCCTTACTCTTATCCCCATTGCCTATTTGTCCCAAGGAGTCCAATCCCCAATGACATCAAAACAAAGAGCAAATACCCAACGACATCAAAACGAAGAGTATTGTGAAGATCCTGGCCAATCCTTACTCTTATCTCATTGCCTATTTGTCCCAAGTAGTCCAATCCCCAATGACACCAAAACGAAGAGTATTGTGAAGATCCTGAATTTGATAAAGAGAGTATGTGTCCCTTGTCGTTGGAAGTCTACGAAATATTGTGCATCCAATCCATGGATCGTGACCTGTCCTTACTCTTATCCCATTGCCTATTTGTCCCAAGCAAAAATCCCCAATGACATTAAAACCCAAACAATCCAATCCCCAATGACATTAAAACCCATTATCATTAGCTTGAATACATTCCTAAAATACTATTTTATAGTTCATAACCATTCTTTCCAGTCCTTAAGTTCTTATCCCATTGCCTATTTGTCCCAAGGAATCCAATCCCCAATGACATCAAAATCTATTTGTCCCAAGGAATCCAATCCCCAATGACATCAAAATCCATTATCATTAGCTTGAATACATTCCCAAAATACTATTTTATAGTTCATAACCATTCTTTTTTGTCCCAAGCAATCCAATCCCCAATGACATCAAAATCCATTATCATTAGCTTGAATACATTCCCAAAATACTATTTTATAGTTCATAACCATTCTTTCCCATCCTTACTCTTATCCCGTTGCCTATTTGTCCCACAAGCAATCCAATCCCCATTGACATCAAATATGTCAAAAACCCATTATCATTAGCTTGAATATCCCATTATCATTAGCTTGAATATATTCCTAAAATACTATTTTGTAGTTCATAACCATTAAGGACTCTCCAAATCATTATTAGCAACCATTAAGGACTCTCCAAATCCTTTCTGTTGCTCTCTGGAAAAACAAAACATGAATGATGCTTCTCCAAGTCCTTTTTGTTGTTGATGCTTTGGAAAAACATGAATGATGCTTGAGACCCACCACTAACTCTTCATGAATGATGCTTGAGACCCACCACTAACTCTTTTTGAAGAGATCTTTTTCCAAAATACCCAATGGTAAGAATTCTCTTTTGACTTCAACTGCCATATAAAACTAAAACATAGCTTCTTAATGCATTCCAGAGCACCCGTGGGAACAAAGGCTTAAAAAAACCAATATCTTGGTAAATCCTCGCGTATGGCCTTCATCATAACCCGACAATGATAATGATATTATACACTTTCATTATAATTTTAATATATAGTAAAATAGCATGATGTTACCTATATACATAGGTATCATTCTAATATATTATTTAAATACATAGGTGTCATTCTAATATATTATTTAAGCCTAAGTTGATGCTACGAACAATGTGCTTAGTTAGAATGGGGGTGAAATAAAATCGTTGGTGAAAAACTTGATGTATAATGGACTTACTTAAAATAAATTGATTGTAGGTCTCATATTTGATCGTTGTAAGGAGCTAACAAGTGGATGTTAGGTCATATATTTTGAAATTTATATTGTTCTCATTTAGTTTGAGACCGACTTTGTAGACAGAAAATGTCATGAAATGCCAATAGCCACATTTCTGTAATCGTGTAAACTATAATTACCTACCACCTGCTGTTGCTCAACAAATGTCAATCACGCTGTATGTATGGAAAATAACAAAGCTTCTTATTATAATTACTAACTTCTCCAAAAACGTGCATACATGATCGGCACTTTATTTACAGAGCAGCTGGTGATACATTTATTTTTATTATTTGATATACTCTCCTACATCTTGCGTTGCCACTTCGTCTCAGAAGTTGCTGCCCGGCATGAAAATACCATCCATTCATTAATTAATTTACAGCAACCATAATCACGTTTTATTAAAAGCGCCACAGTTCAATAAAATCACTGAATTAGAGGACGTAGCGTAAATTACTTACGAGCTGGGCGAGAGCGTTGTCGAATGTCACAGTGGCGGGGGGACTGTTGGACGCCGCACGTATCGGGAAGGTGTCTTGCTCTCTCCAACTGTCGCTCCTCGCGACCATAACCACCACGCCTCTCCTCTTCCTCTCTTCGCCTTTGTCGCTCTTCCTCTTCCTCCCTTCGCCCGCGCCCTTCCTCCCCGTGGCGGCTGCGCCGCTCTTCCTCTTCCTCTCTTCGTCGCTCTTCCTCCTCGCGGCGGCGGCGCTCTTCCTCTTCCTCCCTTCGGCGCTCTTCCTCCCCGCGGCGGCGGCGTCCTTGATTGGCTGCATCGGCCTGAGATTCCATGAAGTTGAGGTCCGAAGATTGGTCGAGAAATCGCTGTATGGCTTCACAACGGCATTGTGAGGGCAGCCGTTGTAACTCCTGGCAGCACCTCTCCGAAGGGCTCTGTCTCTGGCCCTCCAAGAAGTCCCGGCACGGAGACAATCTCCGCGGGTCGCATGAGCTGCCAGCTTGTTGTTGCAGGTCCGAGATAGTAGCAATATCTCCAAAGTCATCGGCACTCACGGAGCTCCCCCAGTAGAAGAGGATGAGCAGGGCGAGGGCCAAATAGTTGACAGTGGGAGTAGAGTAGAAGGCCATAGCTTTAGCTTTTCTTTCTAATAGCTGTTAATACCTACAGGAGTACGAGTGGATGTGGAGTTGGAGTGTATTTATGGAGGATGGCTGAGAGTGTATAAAAGGAGGTGTTTGTGACACGAAGCCATGAAATGCATGCACGCGGTTGTTACATTCCACGTAGAAACAAAGAGAAAGAAGTTAAAGAACGCTTCCCTGCCTTACGTTTCCAATCGCCGCGTCTTTCATCGATTGAATCAACAAAGACAAGTATCCTGACAGTGACAGGCACAGAGGACCTCACAGTCTCCCAGAACCTAGTTGCCTACTACCTTATACTAAAATGGCTAGCTAGTCTGCTCCAATATCACACCTATAATATCATCTACCCTAATATCGTGGTTTACATTTATATGCTGGCTCTTTTCATGCAGTATTTGCAAACCTAGCCGGTAGTTATAATATGCTGGCTTCTCCTCGTGCATTATTTGCAAACCTAGCTTGAAGACATTTTTTTTGTGTCTATCAAACTCTGGTATGCAATAAAGATATGCAGTGTAGCATTAATAAGCATCCATAGTGTAGACCTATGGGGATACCAATAGTTGGATTTCATCCACTCAAATCCTATATCAAATGCTACACCAATGAATGCTTATGGCATTCTCCTAACTCCACTTCTCTTTATTCATTAAATTTTGAAGATAATCTATTTCCTTAAAGCTTTATTAAAGAAAGAGATATCTAAATTTAATGTGTCAAAGCTCTGCAAGGTGGCTTGCTTCTAGGAGGCCATATCTAAGTTCAACCATCCTAAAGGTTGGCGGGATGCCCCTAGGTTGTGGTTTCCCACACCAAAAACTGGCCCATCAACTAAATCCAATCATCCTAAGGGTTGGTGGATGATTTTGACATCTTAGATGCGAGTAGGTTGTGGTTTCCCATACCCAAAGCTGACCCATCAACTCAAAGGACATTGCAGCAAATAAAAAAATAAAAAAATATCTTTAATCTAATTGCCATTAAAAAACTTAAGTAGAAAAATAAAACATAATAAATCTAAACTAGAGTATAAAGCTAAAAAAATATCCATTCTATGAAGCTTGCAACTATTTGAAAATATAATTTATTTAACAAAATGAAACACTTTAGAATTCATTTATATAACTACAAGAATCATGGAAAAGGCAATTCATTCATTTAGAAAACGAAAATAAAAATTTACTTTGAAATTACTATTTTTAAATTGATTTATTTATTAAAATGAAAATCTAAATTTGCATGCAAATGTAATTTATTCATACCAAAAGAAAACCTACTAAAAGTTTTAGAATTTCAAATAACCACCACAATCAAATGAAAAAGAAAATATATAAAAATTATTTTGAATTTAATAATCTTATAAACTAATTTATTTTATATAATGAAAATTTAAAGAACAAAATTATTTTGAATTTAACAATACAAACTAATTTATTTTACATAATGAAAATCTAAGTTATTTTAGATAATGAAAATCTAAAATTTATCTTATATATTTATTTATGGAAAGAGAACCTATCAAAGATTTGAGAGGATTAAATAACCATCACATGGTTATTTATTATTATAAATATAAGGTAAAGATTTTCTATGCAAGTTGTTAAGCATATTTATTTCCTAGTGTAAGTTTTGAAAATAGGATTAGAAATTGTTTAAGATGGACTCAATCATAAATATAAACATAAAATTAGAAATTACTTTTTATAATAAAAAATATAGACATAGATTGCTCACAAAGATATACTAAAGATTTTCTATATGATAATTTTTATAATGAAAGTTTTGAGAAATTAGAAATTATTTCAGCGAACTTTACCAAAATATTGATATGAAAAACAAAAACAAATTGTTACTAGTTTCTTTAACAACCCTTTAACTGAAGTTATTTAAATTTTAAGCAAGATGCTTTATTAATCAAGATGCATTTAAGCATAACAAGATACAATGACCATGAAATGAGTCCTTGCAAGATGCATTCAAGCATAACAAGATATGACAACCATGAAATGAATACATGTTGTACACTTTTTAAGCTTAGGTTAATCCTGTTGATCAAGTCAAGCAAGTCCAAAATATAAGATAATATCTAAATGCATGATTACATTCTTAAGATGTATCAATACTTTCAGCATTGTCCATCACTCAAAAACCATTAAAATGTTTCTTCAAAAGCTTCTTTAAGATGTCCTTCATATAAGAAGTGGCATTCATGTAGCATAAAACCATAGATTTATAGCTAAATACATTGATATCATGATCCAAAATAGCATATTGAAACTTCTTGTGCACAAATTTTCTAGCATACTATGACTCAAATTAATCTTGAAAAGTCTTGAACAAAAGTATGTAGTGAGAGAAACATGGCAATCCTTTAACCAAATAGAAACATTAGAAAGACACAAAAGTTTCTTCCATACTATGTCTCAAAGATATAAACTCAAAAATTCTTGCTGAAATGACAGCAATCAATCAAAGCATTAACTTAGAAAGACAAAGTGGACTCAAATTTGTGAAAGTTTGTATTCAAAAATCTTCCATATACCCTCCTACAAAAGAGTGTCGGATTTTTCTAATTCGTTAGCCAAAGCATTCATTTCTCTGTATATATGCTTAAATTCCAAAAAATCCATATTCTCAGAAAATCTAAGAACCTCATCCAACAAAGGAGCCAATTGTACGTTGTGGATCCTATTATGTTTGGTAACCCAATTAATGATGATCTGAGAAACATCAAAGACTTTAAGCTTATTTAAATGCAAATCATGAGCCAATCTAAGAAGAAGATTTAACCCATAAAGTTCAGCAAAGTTATTGGAGCCTTCACCAAATCTCGCTTTAAACTTGATCCAGTGATCCTCTAAAAAGAAAATAAGTCCACCTGCACCACAAGTTATATGTTCCCCAACAGCATATCCATCAAAATAGCCCCAAGGAAAAATTTTATCAATAGTTTCCTCAGCAACAATTCTAGTTTTGATAGAAATATGATCTTGAGGAATGGACCGCAAGGTCCCCAAAATTTGAAGTGAGACATGTAAAGGCAATAAAAATTTATCCTCAAAGCAGCAAAGATTTCTAGCTTTCTAGATATACCATAAAACAATTAAAGGAAGAGATCTTAGATCCTTCAAGTCTGCATTGTAGCACCAACTTTTAAGAGACATCTCTACAGAATCACCAACCAATAAGTTTTTTAGATTAAGCTTACATTCAATTTCATACCAAACTGATTTAGTATAAATAAAGTCCATGCCCAAATGGAAATTAGATTCATAGGCTACCTTACACAAGTAACATCTACCAGGGCCTTCCCTTCCTTTTCTGCACAATAAATCCCAAGTTAAATATTTGTTAGAGAGTAAGAACCACATAAAAATCTTATACTTCAATGGGCATTTAAATTTCCAGACCGCTTTCCACCACCAAATTAACTCAATTCCTCCATTTCCTTAATCAACTATGTATATTCTTTTTTTGGTGTATATTCCCCAGATTTAGAATAGATCCACACAAACTCATCATCATTCCTAGATAATCTGATATTATTGGATTTCAATAAAGCAATGTAACATTTCCAAATCAGTCCATCATGTACATCCACTAAACCAACATAATACGAAGAGAGCCATCCTTCATCCAGAAAGGTAGAAGTCCTAGGATTAACAATATGATTTAGATAGTAAAATCAATGATTATGTAAACAAACAATCAAACATGGAGGAAGTAGATGCCTCCACTTGCAACCAACCCACGGATCAATACCAATTCTAACAGCATCCCCATTTCCAATCTTCCAAACAATACCCTTTCCAATCAAATCAAAATACTTAATACCACTCTCCAGCAAATAGATATATTCCTTCGACATTTTGAAGAGCTTCTAATCCAATCAACAAGAGACAAAGGTTGTATATATTTTTGCTTAACAATATGTACCCATAAACCAGATCCATGAACAATATTCCATGCACTCTTAGCAGCAAGGGCTTTAGAAAAAATAATAGGAATTTTTAATCCCCAACCACTGAGAAACTTAGGCCGAGCCAGTAAGGGTGAACCTTGTTTCTCAAGGCTAACAAGCCATAAAAACTTAAAACAAATCTTCCTAATCCTTTCTATGATACCCAAGGGAATACAAAAGTGCATCCAATAGAGAGGAATGCACGAGGAATGGCTTCAAGAACATATTTAATCAAAACCATCTTCCCTCCTTGAGATAGCCATCTATGGCTCCAGTTTTTAATCTGGTTCTCACATTTGGAAACTAACCAGTCCCAGTCCTTAATAAAATATCTGCAAGGTTTCAGTTTGAATCCAAGATACTTCAATACCATCTCAATCTTAGCCAATGAAAAAGAAAAAACATTCTTGAGCTCATTTATTTCAATCACATCCAGACCAACATAAAGTAAATTGGATTTTTCTTTATGAATCATCATCCCATAAGCCCTACAGAAACAGCTTAAAACATCATGTAAATTCAATAATTCCTTACCAAATCCATCATTGATCATGATAATTTCATCAATAAAAAGAAATTGTGTCAAAAAAATCTCATTCCCAAAAGAAATCCTAGGAAAATCTCCATGATCTCGAGTAGCAAGAATTTCTCTACCAATACCTTCAACAACAATTAGAAACAAAAGCGGTGCTAAAGGGAATCCTTGTCCAAGACCATGACTGGGCCTAAAAAAAGAGGAAGCTACTCCATTAATAAGAATGGAAAAGGAAACAAAGAAAATACTTCCCATCACCCAAGATATGAAAGGAACATCAAATCCCATATGAGAAAGAATAACCCACAGATAAGTCTAGTTAACCCGACCATAATCCTTAGAGAGGTCGATTTTTAAAACCACCACCTTAATATTCTCACTCTGAATATTATGCAACCCTTCCTGAATAACCCCCACATCATCATGGACCTACCTCCCAGAAAGAAACCCAAATTGCTCCCCAGATATATAGTGACTTAAAAACTTCTTAATTATAGTAGAAATAACCTTGCTAATAATTTTATAGATGCAATTGCATAACAAAATAGGCCTAAAGTCCTCGAAAGAACTAGGAGAATCAACTTTAGGGATTAAAGCAATCAGATTAGTGTTGAATACAGCAGGTATTTTACCACTCCTCCTAGATTCTTCAACAACCTGCAATAAATCTGAACCAAGAACATGAAACAAAGCCTTGTAAAACTAAACAAGTAACCCATTCGGGCCCTGACTTTTGTCATTCTTACAAAGGGCTAATACTACTTGCAATTCATTGATAGTAACCAAAGACATAAGATCAACATTTTCCTCTACAGAAATAGATGAGGGAAACTTTTGTGCAATCTTCATGATGTCAGGTAAAGAAAGATTGTTATTTGCTTGGAAATATGTCTCAAAATGACTAACCCCTGTAGCAGCAATATTGTCAAATCCTTCAACCACAATAGCATTGTCATCAACTATCTTCAATATAGAATTAACATTCTTCCTGAAATTAGCAAATTTATGAAAAAAGGAGGTATTATCATTGCCACAAGTAATCCAAATGGCATGACTTTTCTGTCTAGCTGCATGCTCAAGGTCTAAAAGAATATTTTTTCTACGAGCTTCCAAAGCTAACAGATCTACCTTAGCCTCCTCAGAAAAAAACCAAAACCCACCTGGTTAAAAGAATGCTCCAACTAATGTTCAATGAACTTTAAATCTTTCTCATCCTTATCTTTTTTTTCTGAATAGACCAATGAATGGAAACCTTTTGATATTTTTTAAATTATCATCAAAATCAGTGGAAGGAGAAACTAGAGAATTGAACTCATAAACATTCCATGTATCCTTCAAAAAAGAGACAAAACTCTCATCATTTTACCAATGACCATCAAACTTGAAAGGACAATGCTTATGTTCACCATTTTTTATTAGGAGTGTCACCAGATAATGATCCAATTCACCACCATGGCCAACCCATTGACGGAATCTAAAATCCTTCTCCATTAGATCATTAGAAACAAGGAATCTATCAAGTCTTTTACAAATTCTCTCAAGACCAACCCTTCTATTATACAAAGTAGGAAGCCATTTAGAAGGTTCAATATCCACTAAACCATGCTCAGCTAGTTTCAAATTGAAAAAATCAGATAGATTATCCACATGGGCCTTAGGACCCCAGATCTTAACATTCCCCAAGGAAAAATTCAAGTCGCCACCAAGAATAAGGTTTGTCTTCTCTAGGAAAACTGTAGATAGAAGATTATTCCAAAAAACCTCGCACTCCAGATACGGACCATAAATATTAACAAACCAAAAATTCAACTCTAATTCAATAGAGTAAAGAAATATACTAATACCAAAACAGGCCACCCAAGCATTCTTGAAAAGAAAACAATTAACCCTCCATCCTAGTAATAACCCACTTCATTTACCTTTAGCATCCACAAATTCAAACTTCCAACCATTTAACAAATTCTCCAACTCTGCAACAACAATAAACCCATTAGACATACTTTCATGTAAACACAAAATATCTAGAATGTGAGCCTCAACCAACCTTCTAAGCACCATTTTTTTGGCCAAACTAACTAAACCTCGACAATTTAGGGAAAGGACAAGCATTACGAAACCTTCTTAGAGGATTCCCTTGCTCTAAGCATCCCAGAAATTCGACCAGGATTACAAACAATCCCCACATAACCCAAAGAAAGCTTGAAAGCACGGGAATCCTTCAAAACCAAATTACGAGTAACATGCCTAAATAAAAAAGGACTCCCAACAACCTCAAGGTTACCAGACGAAAGATCTTTAGAATGGGATCTCAAAAAATAACCATCCGATTTAGATAAAGAATCCTTAAAAGGAGCACTAGGGGTTCACTAGCAAGGAAATATTATATCACGTCCATTCATATTGGGGGTTTGAATACTCCTAAAAGCCTCAAATATATATTGCCATGTATTAAGTTTTTTTTTTAATTTGACATAGTAATATAAATATTGGGGATTATTTTATTTGGGTGGGCCGAGGAATGACATTCAAATCATGGGATATATATATATATCTTCTTTGTATATTTGGAGGTCACCCACAGAGACATGTTGAATGTCTCCATGGTTGAATGCAAACACGTCCCTGCATTACAAGAAAAAGGGTGTTTTAGCGCCACATAAAATTGTTGTATATTAAAATATTTAATTTAAAATAATATTTTTATAATATTATAATATGTTGATAATTTTTTTATTAATTTTATTATATATAGAGAGAGAGAGAAAAAAAAGTTATATTCTCATCCTGACTCGTTTTTTATATGATCAAGGGGCTGCGTTGGTGCCTGGCGAGCCTGTTTGCAGATCTAGCAAGGGAGCACGAGCCCTCGGCATTTTAATCTCTGACAGGAGAAGATCGTTTCCCAATCAAGATCTCTCTCGTTGAATAGATGAATCCCACGACCTACCATGAGCTAAGTGCATGCAGCGGTTTGCATGCAAGATGTGATTCTGATCGGTTCATAGGGTTGTAGTGGGATCTAGATCTGGGATTGAAAGGAGGTCGCAGGCCAATGGGGAAAAAGGAGGGTGGGCCACCTTTTGCCCCTCTTTCAGAAGTGTTAGAGAAGCTTTTCACTGAGAAAAACAAAAATATCTCTAGGGGAGCCCCTCCGAAGTTCGTCAAATGGGTTGAGGATGTTCTGGTTGTTGCTCTGTCGTCGGAGGACACAATATGTGTGGCTCTCTCTCTGGAAGATCGGGCGCTGATTGGGTAATTCACTGGACTCTGGCCATCTCCAAAAACCACTGAGAGCTGGGTCCAAAGGAATCAGAGACCCTTGATCTCGAAAAATGTAGCATCTTACTCAGTCGGGAGAGGATATTTCTTATTTGACTTCGAAGCTAAGAAGGAAAAGGAACTAATCTTCTGAAATGGACCCTATTTCATGGGACCACAAGGCCTTTACTTGAATAGTTGGACACTGAACTTCAATCCCGAGGAAGACATTCCCAAGGCTATCTCATTTTGGGTTAGGCTCCTAAACCTTCTAATGCATTGTTGGAATCCAAAATCACTCAAAGCAATTGGAAATATGTTGGGAAGGTATATAGATATGGAAATCCCAAAATATCAATATGCATGTGTCCGCATCTGCGTGGAGGTGTATATAGAAGTCGGATTACCGGAGACAATCAAGCTCACAGTAGGAAACTGGTACCATTTTCAAAAGATGGACTATGAACAACTCCCATTCAAGTGTAGAGGGTGCCATGAATACAGGCACTTTTACCGTAACTGCCTGCAAAAGAAAGAGGACCAATAGGAAAAAGAGGACGAATGGAAGATAGCAAAGAGGAGCAAGACAAAAGCAAAAACTGGAGAAGTGAAAAGGAAAGAAGGGGCGGGGAATGAATAAAGGAAAACCCCCCCATAAGATAAGGCCAACGAGACTTGGAATGTACCTAGTGTTATAAAGGAGAAACCCTTCAATGGGGAGGAGAATGATAATAAAAAAAGAAGTTGTCTTATCATACCAGTCTAATAAAGACAATTCCTTTCTGGTCTAGTCAAATTCAGGAGCAGAGGCGGTAAAAGAAGGGGGAAACCAGGAAAAGTCAGAGGAGAAATCCGATACTGAGGAAGAGGAAGAAGAGGAAGGGGAAATCAATATGGATACCCCAAGCATGAAGAAGGAAAGAGGAAGAAAATCAACCAAGGAAGTGTGGGAGCAAGCCACTTACAAATATAAACTGCAAGGCTCTCAATTAACCTTGGAAACAATTCTCCGGAACACCAGAAACACTCGACACCAAGGGAAATTACAGAAGGGGATGCCCTCATCCACTAAAATTAAGTAATGAAGGTCCTCTCCTAGAACTGCAGAGGCCTGGGAAGCAAAGTCAAGGAAGAAGCTATGAAAGATTTGATAAGACTATCCCAACCCGACATCTTACTAATCCAGGAGACCAAGATGGAGAAAGATACATTTCTCCATGTAAGTGTAAACTTTTGGAAGAAAGGAGGAAGAACTGCAGTCAACTCAAGGGAAGCCTCTGGAGGAATAGGAACACTCTGGGACAATCAGAAATATTACCTAGTTAATACCAAGTATAGCCCTCATTGGATTCTAACTATACTGTTGTAGAAAGAATCTAATATCCAGGTAAGACTCTTCAACATTTATGTGCATGTTGCATATGCTGGAAAAACAATTGTTGGAATCTTCTTCGATATGAAAGGAGTAATCTACTGGGAAATGTCATCTTAGTCGGAGACCTAAATATCATCTTAAATCAAGCTGAAAAAAGAGGAGATTCGGTGGTCAGAGATCATAGAAGGTAGCAAGTTGATGATATAATTATGGATTGGGGTCTATCAGACATCATTCCATCCAAAGGGAAATACACCTGGAATAACAAGAGATTGGGGACAAGGCACATAGCTGCTAGGTTGGATTGCTTTTTAGTCCAAGAATCCTTTCCCCTTCTGGGAGTGAATTCTTCTTCCAAAATCCTAGTGTTTGGACGTTCGGATCATAAACCTGTCTTGCTCGAGATGAGGAAAGACCAGAACCTCAGTCCTATACCTTTCCGCTTCAATCCACTGTGGGTCTCACACAATGACTTCATGAAGATTATTGTTGAAGCATGGACTACTCTAGTTACGGGCTCTCCATTCTACATATGGGAAGAAAAACTGCGTAGATTTAAGAGGGCGCTCAAGAAATGGGAAAAATCTTTAGAAACCCCAACTCAAAAAAAAGATAAAGTCATGTTGATGCTTGAGGCCCACTAGATCACCATGGAAACAATCCAGATCACTGAGGAGGATAAAAAAAAAGAAGTTGAACTGCAATAAGAGCTCCACGATGCCTGCGGACAGGAGGTTGAGCTAGGGAGACTGAAATCTAGATGTCTCTGGCTCGAAGCAGGGGATCGAAACACTGGATTTTTCCATAAACAGGTAGAGTCAAGGAAAAATTATAAAGTTGTGCAAGTTATTCATGATTTTGAAGAAATCAAAATTGAAGCCACCCGCCACTTCAGTGCACTTTACTCAACAAAAGCCGGCACCACCTTTGAAAATGAGATCATGGACTTAGTTCCAAAAACCGTTAAAAAATGGAAAACGACAGGCTGATAAAAAGGATCAAGATGGAAGAGCTAAAAGAAGTCGTGGATGAAATGAAGGATGATAAGGCACCAGGCCCATATGGGTTCAACGCAACCTTCATCAAAGCATGATGGGAAATTATACAGAAATACTTATTCAAAATGGTGACAAAATCTCAAAGATGTGACAAAATCAATGGAAGCACAAATTCATCTTTTCTTGCACTAATTTCCAAAGAGAAAGATGCGAACTCCTTTGACAGATTTCGCCCAATCTCTCTATGTAATATTGGGTACAAGATAATTACCAAATTAATGGCTATGAGGTTAAAATATATCATGCCCCATATCATTCTAGAGAACCAAGGAGATTTCATTAAAGGCAGGAGAATCTGGGATAATAAAATCCTTGTCCAAGAGCCAATTCACTCCATCCTGAAGAATGGAAAAAAAGGTGTGGTGGTGAAGATTGACTTAGCCAACGTGTTTGACAGATTTTCTCATTCCTTTCTCCTCCATGTAATGGCAAGATATGGATTTGATATGAGCTTCATTAGTTGGGACAAATCCTGCATCAGTGTGCCTTGGATTGCCCCCCTTATTAACGGAAGAGCGACTGGTTTTTTCCAATCCACGCGAGGATTGAGACAAGGTTACCCGCTCTCACCTCTGTTCTATGCAATCCAAGCCTATGGTCTCAGCCTCCAATTTGAGCAAGCAAGGAGGGACCAATATTTAATCGGCGCCAGTATGGCTTGAGGAACAAAAGACATCGATCATGCAGAGTTTGCAAATGACACAATTCTGCTCATAGGGGCAAGTCATCTCATATCCAGAAGATTCAAAGTTGAATTGGATCATTATTGCCAAGTTTCGGGGAGGAAACTAAACCTTATAAAGAGCTCAATCTATAGTTGGAATATCAACCCGAGGGAGATGTCTGGAATATCCCGTATACTATAAATTGAAGGAGTAACTATCTGACACTCCTTTAAATATCTGGGGATACCAATTTTTGGAAATAAGCCGAAGAGCTCGGACTGGAATCCACTAATTGAAAAATTCAAAAAAAGATTTCTTGCGTGGGGGGGATTTTGGTTAAATATGGTCGAGAAATTGGTAATGATAAAATTTGTTCTTAATAGCTATTTGCTCTATCAGTGTTCTATTATGTTGGCCCCTCCCAAAATTTTAGCAAGAATAGAAAATATGTTGAGATCCTTCCTTTGGAAAGGAGGGAAAAGCAGTGAAGGGAAAAACTTTGCTCTTATCAGCTAGAGGAAAATTACAATGTCTTAGATGGAAGGAGGTCTCTAGATTAGAGATCTGAAGTTCCAAAATTTGGCAATGGGAGCTAAGCTACTTTGGACCCTAGTTGACAAAAATCCCTCCTGGAGCAATAAGGTGATTTGGAACAAATATTTTTCTGGACTGAGACTCCGGTGTATGGATTCTATTCCTGGGAACAAGCATGGCTCTCCTTCTCTATGCAAGAAAGTGTTCCCTAGGTTCAAACAAGACCTTCGCTAGATACCAGGCAATGGTAAACATATTGAGATCTGACAAGATCAATAATGGGGAATTCACTCCCTCCCTATCTTCCAGAATTTAGAAGGTGGACTGAAAGGCATGGAATCAACATGATGTGGGATATATATCAATGGGATAACGAGCCCCCATACAAGTGGATCGGTTGGACTATGCCGAAGTGTCCAGCGGAGCTAGATGGTGAGAAATTGCAATTCTTGGACTATCTTGCAGGTATTGCGCCGGTGGCAAGAGGAGAAAAACATCGTCGTGGATGGGGATACAGAACTGGATTGTACACCTCTACACAAGGTTACAGAGTGTACTCAATAGTCCTAAGTGCAGCCAAAAACCCCGTGATTTGGAAAATTTTGTGGGAAGCTTCCACGCTGCCAAAAAATGACATTTATTTTTGGACGATGGTGCATGGTAGGATCCTTATGGGGGAGAAAATGGAAAGGTGAGGGATCGAAGGCCTATTTAGATGCCTATTGTGCTGTGAAAGCACTAAAACCATATTGCACCTATTTTTTATCTGCCCCTACACTAGAGCCGTGTGGGATCAGCTCATTATCCCCTGGTTCGGCAAGGTTGAGCTTCTTGGTAACGCTCAACATTGGTTTGTTAACTGGGAAAAGGCATACAAATGTGATTTGGCTAAAAAAAGGAATTAAAGAGTGTTGGATGAAGCTTCCAAATCTCGTCTGTCGGCATCTTTGAATAGAACGTAACCATAGAATTTCCGAAACAAAGCTCAACCGCCAGGGAAAATAGTTTCCAAGAGTCAATATCTCATGGGAGAGGTTATAAAGATCAAGAAGGTTTCCAGAAACAAATCCAATCTCATAGCCAATGAGATTAATTGGATGCATTCCTTTAATTCTTATGTTGTAAACATAGATCTAACCTTGAAGAAGTTGGAAATTTGGGAAATTAGACTTAATAAATCCCAATTTGGAAACTGGATGAAAGAGAGGAAGATGTTCAAGATGTTCTTCGACGGTGCCTCAAAGGGGAATCCAGGGATGGCAGAAGGCGGAGGGGTCATCATTTGTACTGGGGGGGAAATAGAAGTGAAATATTTCTGGAATATTGGAATCGACTCCAATAACATGGTTGAATCCTATGGGTTGTGGAAAGGAATCAGGCAACTGGAAGAAAAAGGAGTTGAGGAAGCCATAGTATTTGGATATTCTCGTTTAATAATCCAGGAAATGAATGGAGCAAGTCAGAGTCGAAATTTAAGGTTGGCTAGACTGATTAAAAGAATTAAGTTTGTCTCTAAGACCTTTCATCGGTTAGAGTTCTTTCATATTCTCCGTGAGCTAAATGACTAGGTGGATCAGGCTCCTAATAAGTATATGGTATTAAGTAAGAATGAGATTTCGGTAAACCTTATTTTTACCTCAATTTTACCTCCTTAAGAAGCAAGATTTAAAAGTTTGTTGACTATCTGTCTGAGGGAATGTTCGGACATGATTGTAGAAGAAGTTGCAGACCATAAGGATCTAATTTTTCTATAAATTAGATTGGTGCACCGAGAGGCGCTCTACAGCCCAGTATGGGGGAGATCTTGTAACGTGATGTAACGTTACTAACATGTCGACAAAAAATAATAGTGATAGTGAATATTATGGGAGAGATCTTGTAACTTGATGTAATGTTTGTAACATGTCAGCAAAAAATAATAATGATAGTGAATATTATGGTAGAGATTTTGTAACACAAAATAAAAAATAATATCACTTTCATAAAGTTATTTTTATTAATAAAAACTAAATTTTCTAATAGGCCAAAATTTTGGCCAGACAGATGTTGTAATATTTCTACCTAAC
The DNA here is from genome assembly GCA_001517045.1 of Pseudotsuga menziesii. NCBI lineage: Eukaryota > Viridiplantae > Streptophyta > Pinopsida > Pinales > Pinaceae > Pseudotsuga > Pseudotsuga menziesii. Next base: position 569,249 of record LPNX010541829.1, read on the forward strand.
AAAACAATAAAAAAGTAAAAATTTAATTATCCCTAAAAAAAATATGTGGGTCAAGAAAAAAAAGCAAAATTAAATTATCCGCAAAAAAATGTTGGCCTTGCACATGGTTTTTTAAAACCATGTGCAAGGCATTCTAAACAACCCATGGTTTAGGAGGCGTTGCCCATGGTTTAGGAGGCATTGCACATGTTTTAAAACCATGTGCAAGGCCTCCTAAACAACCCATGGTTTTATTGTACATGGTTTAGGAGGGCCTTCCAAATGGTTTTAAGACCATGTGCAAAGCCTCCTAAACAACCCACGATTGTAGGAGGGCCTTGCATATGGTTTTAAAACCATATGTGGGGAAATGATGCAATGTTCGTTCCTAACAAAATAAAAAATATTATATGTCGGCCATAAATAATNGTATTTCTTTCAATTATCCCTACTCTAATTTTAATATAAACATAACCATATTTGTCATATCTATATATATATATATATATATATATATATATATATATAATTGTTGTATATTAAAACCTTTTTTACAATATTTAATTTCAAATAATTTTCTATAATATTATCATGATGCTTATGATTTTTTTAATTTTCATTAAATAGTTTTTAAATGAAAATATTCATATCATTAAGTTAATCATATTATAATATTATTGATTGAAATCTTAATTCCAAATGAAATATAACTCCATAAATCCATCTTAAAAAATACCAAAGAATTTGATAATATCATTCGATCACATACATAAAAAAAATTGAGGATTTTTGTCTAAATTTCATACAAAAACCTCTTCCCAATTAAATAAAATTACAAATATTCCATAATAGAATACTTCTAGACCTAAGAAAAATCAATAACCTCTTGGATAACCAATGTTAAAATTATATGGGAGTGCCATTTAATTTATTTTAAGGATTTAGATAGGAAATGAAGAGAATTTGCTCTAATTTTCGACTAATTTTGATCTTGTATAGATATAGAAATTAGATTCATTTGTTGTGGAAGAATCTATGTTCACTAAACTTGGAATACTTTAAAGCATAATAATATATCTCCACATAATTTATCCAATCAATAAGACTGTTATTTTATAATATTTATATTATGCATGTATTAAAAATCGCATACAAATAGCTTTAAAAAAAGAATAAAAAACATTTATTAAGATTATTAAAAATAATTTATGGAATTTGATTTATTAAGCTTATAGAAAACATGAGCTCTCTATGGCTATACTTGTACTTACATGATATAAAATTGGTAGATTAGCAGGTTTCCGTGTTAAACATGTGAAATTCTCATCTTATCTAAGCATTTCACTAACTATTGGACTATCAGTATTTTACATTCTTTGTTAGATTGATCTCTTGTGTGGGTTTCCTTTTGCGTGTTTTTCCTTCCCCGTTACTATTTCGTTGGGTCTTCCACTATCCAACGCTACAAATGGATCAGTCGTCCTTGCAATCCTATTGGGATCATTACTAGCATTATACTATATTTTATTTAGCATCTTGTTTGCTTATACTAAGATGCGTTAGGGATCTTGTTGTTACAACTTTACAATATGATATAAATGGTGTGTTAAAAATGGGTTGACAAAATGGATACCTACAATATTTGGTGAAACTAGGGGTTTTCTTAATTGGAAAGGTATATTATGAGGGGGGTTCAACAATACAATTTTGGGAAGTATTTTCCAATATTTAACGAAAATATGGATATTCTTTAATATCCTATGAATGATTGTGTTATGTAACAAGTTCACTAAGTGAACCCCCCGTGAAAAGGAGATACAAACCCTAAACCCCTCAAAGTGTGTTTTAAAGATGGAGAAACACAGTTAATAGAATCACCTGCCAAAGGATAACAAGAGGGCTCCCCCAAATCCCGACAAAATAAATCAAGCCCATGATCAATAAAAGTATCAAGAGAAAACCTGAGCGATTTTAAAGGCTCTAAACTCGTACCTGAAATAGGTGAAACTAAATCCTCACAAATACCATCAAGATTAGGATTTGTTTGCACAAGTGCCATAGGAGGGGACAATTGTTTCTCCACCACATCATCAACCAGAACATTATTAAAGCGAACAATATTGGCACTACGAACCACCTTATCCACCTTCACTCGCCAATGTTTAACAAGCTTTATTCCAGAATTTCTTGTTAAAATTCAAGTCGCACTGAGTGATCACATGACCATATTTATGACAATGATTACAGCAAAAAGGAACCCCCATGTAATACAAGGGATGAAGGAAAACCTTATTACCCCATTCAATCAAAATATCCTCCGCCAAACCATCTCGTAAATCAAGATTAACTAAAAAATTCCCCATACACGTCACTCCAGTTTGAACAAAAGACATCCACATCCACAAAGGAACCCAAGGAGTCCCAAACCAGTTTAAAAAAATCCAATGACCAAAATTTGAAAGGCAAGTGGGGTAACTTGACCCAAATGGGAATACTCGTACTTTTCAGAGCGTCGGTCAAATAAAGGAGTCCACCGCTTCAGAAATAAGGAAGCACCTTCTCATTTCCAAGAACCAGCAAGAATTGAAGCCGCATCTAAAGAATGTTTAAATTTGAATGCCAACCAACCCGATGTAGCACAAAAACCTCAAGAACCGCCCCCACAAACTCCAACCAAACTCCAACCAGGTGTTTTTCACCCAGGAATTAACCCCATCTCATTAGTTCTCCTACCACTAAACCGACCCACAAGAGTTCGTTCATTAGTTAGTACAATGTCATTCAAAGCTACATCCACACCCACTATAAGCAAAAATTGTTTGAGAGTTTCAAATTGTTTGAGAATTATGTAAAGTGCAATATATTTACATGGAAAGAAAAACCTACTCAAAGTTTGAGAGTTTCAAATAGCCTCGACACAAGTACAATTCATTCATATGCAAAAAAGAATTAGAAAATGAAAAAAAAAGGGAATTAACAATCTTACAAACTAATTTATTTTAGTTTTGTGAAAATTTATTATCATGTGTAAAATATATTCATATTGAAAGAAAACCTACCAAACAATTGAGAATATTAAATAGCCAGTATATTAATTATATTGGACAACTATTTTCTATCCAAGTTGTTAAGTATATTAATTTTCATTGTGTGAAGATTAAATAGCCACCATACAACTAGTTATTATCATAAACATTAGACAAAGATTTTCTATGCAAGTTGTTAAATATATTAATTTTTATTGTGTAAATTTTGAAAATAAGGTTAGAGATTTGTCAAGGTAAATTCAATTAGAAATATAGATTTAAGATTAGAAATTACTTTTTATATAAAAAAAATATAAATATAAAATCAGCAATTATTCTTTATAATATATATATATTTCCCTCAAGAAAAAAAAGTTGATTTGTATTAATAAAAAAAACTACATACAAAATAGTATGTAATCTTTTCCTACTTTATGCAGATTTACACGTGTTTTCACATCCTTTCTGACGTAATTGCTTCTCCTTTTTAGGGTCTGAGAGAAGCCAAGACTATTCTTGATAGACTGTCATGTCTGTTGATAAAAACACCCATATGAGGCAGATACATGATGAAACTGTTTTCCATCCTCTGAGCTAATTATATACAGATAAAAAGAGTTTGAGTCTGGCATGAGTTTGTGATCTGCTACATGATGCTTGTAGAGTGTCCCAAAAATATTTTATATTAGTGGTTCAGTGAGGCAAAATAATAAAAGGCCTATGAGGATATTCCATGGCCTTTGTGTCCTTTATCTCCAAAATTTTCCAATGTCCCCATTGCAGATTCAATCCCGCCTTTGAGAGTTTGTCCGCATCCAAATTCTGCTCCCTGTAGACATGTTTGAACGAGATATATTCAAAAAAAGAGAGAGTTCTAGTTGTCTCTTCATATAAAGTATCTAGTGTATAAATTTTGCATCTCTGAGTCTTGTTTAACCAATTTATGACCACCATTGAATCACCAAAAACTTGAAGCTTTTTGCAGTTTCTTTCAATTGCAAAACAAAGGAGAAGTTTCAAAGTCATAAGCTCAACATAGTTTTTGGTTCCGGCTCCCAACCACATGGAGATTTGGAAGTAATGGTTTTGGTTGAGATATAAGATTGCTCCTCCCCCACATGTCAAGTTTTGGGAAGCTCCATGAAAAAAATCCCAAGGACTGTTTTTGTTCAACTGTTCAGGAACAATAATTATTTGAGAGGGGTTGTTCTTTGATTGAGGAAAGTAAGAAAGAATATCCAATCCCTTCCTTGCTACCTCTTCTGGAGAGCTGGATTTTTCAAGGAATATAACCCTGTTTCTAGCCAACCATAGTCCCCAGATGTGGATGAGCAGGAGGGCTTTGAGCTGTGTTGTTTGAGGGGATGAGGACCAGTCCTTCCATGCCTCTTCCACTGTGCTACCTTTCCAGTTGAAAGTGGAGGAGGTAAATGACTTAGAGTGCTCCCAAACCTGTTTGGAAAAAGAACAGTGAAGGAAAAGGTGATTTATGTTTTCCTCATCGTCCTTGCATAGGTTGCACCACCCAGGTCCTGCTATCTATCTCTTCTGTAGATGCTCCCATGCAGGGATTTTGTTTGCAAGGACACACCAAGTGAATATTTTTTCCTTTAGTGGGCATTTAATCTTCCAAATACCTTTCTACCACCATTTTTTATTCTCTTGGAATAGTTGTGAACAGAGTTGTTGGTATCCAATCTTTGGGGTGTATTTCCCATGTGCTTTTTCCAAATCAACCCATCTTCTCTCATGGTAATCCAGATTTGTGATGATTGCAAAGCTAAAGTGTACTGATCTCGTAGGATTTCCCATTGGTTTGGGAGATCCAGGTCCTGACTCCTCCTCCAACCTTGATGCCAGATGTTGGTTGAGATAGGGTCTGCTATCTGATTCAAGTGGAAACACTCCTATTGGTAATCCGGATGTGTGATGATTGCAAAGCTAAAGTGTACTGATCCCATAGGATTTCCCATTGGTTTGGGAGCGACTCCTCCTCCAACCTTGATGCCAGATGTTGGCTAAGATAGGGTCTCCTATAGATGCTCCCATGTAGGGATTTTGTTTGCAAGGACACACCAAGTGAAGATTTTTGCCTTTAGTGGGAATTTAATCTTCCAAATACCTTTCTGCCACCATTTTTTATTCTCTTTGAAGAGTTGTGAACAGAGTTGTTGGTATCCAATCTTTGGGGTGTATTTCCCATGTGCTTTTTCCCAAATCAACTCATCTTCTTTGTTGGTAATCCGGATGTGTGATGATTGCAAAGCTAAAGTGTACTGGTCCCATAGGCTTTCCCATTGGTTTGGGAGCTCCAGGTCCTGACTACTCCTCCAACCTTGATGCCAGATGTTGGTTGAGATAGGGTCTGCTATCTGATTCAAGTGGAAACACTTCTTCTGATGGATTAGTTGAATTAATTTTTGGGGAAGGATGTGATTTTGAGCGCTGCCTAGCCAGGGGTCCGCTCCTATTCTGACTTTTGTTCCATCCCCTACCTTCCAGACCAGACCTTCTGATATAAGTGAGAAAGATTTGCATAAGGATTTCCAGATAATGGATCCATTCGGAGGTTTTTTGGATCGCATATCCCTGATCCAATCCAAAATCGATGTTGGTGAGATGTATTTGTGGATGATGACTTATGTCCACAGACTCTGAGTTGATATGAGTCTCCAACCTAATTTTGCAGCCAAAGCTTCCAACCTCATATATAT